>JALIZH010025048.1:0-74644 GCA_030522465.1 Rhipicephalus appendiculatus | reverse complement strand
TGTAGATTGAACACACGGTGATAGTTTTATGCGATAAAATGGTGACAGCCGCTGTTTCAATGGAACTATTAACGATTACTTCTCTCGTCGCTATGCCACTTTGGACTATGATGGCGACCCCGCCCGACAGCCGGTTGCCTTGCGAACGGTCGCGGCGTATGACGGTGTAACCTTTTAATATTTTGGTGTTTTTCGGTCCTAAATTGGTTTCCTGTAAACATAGTGCTACGGGAGAGAAGCTTGTCAGGATGTCCTTAACGTCGCTTAGGTTGCGTGTCATGCCTCTACAGTTCCAATGAATGATGTACGCCATTATGTAGAAAAAAATGTGAATGAGATGTATTACATTGAGGTGTTAATGCAGAAACTAAAAAGCGACGGTTTTTATGTGTTGTTCGGTTACTTCTTTTTTGTGGGGCCAAAACTACGTTTCGGCTCCCTTTCCCTCCTTTGCAGGGGTGGAATGATGGGCTGCCGGGTCGTCCTGCTGATTGAAGCAGGATCTCCCAGGCTTTCACTATCCGATGGACACACGTCCATGGAATCTGCACCGCCGGGGTGCTCATCACTGCTGGTGCCCTGCGAGGATGCTGGCCTCCTCAGAGGAGGCCGGCTGCTCGGCACCGTCAATGAGGTCTGTTTCACCTCGACATTAAGTTGGCTGACACCAACACTGGTCGAGGCTTTTAGACCTCCTGAGGAGAGGCACTTTGTGCCTCTTTTGGGCTCTTGTCTGGGGGACGGACTGCGGCCACTAGGTCCTGGAGTTGGACCTGTGTGCCTACAGAAACCATCGGCGGTGCCTTCCCCCTCTGCACCGCTTGAGAGTAGGTACCCTTTTGGGCAAACGCAATACGCTTGCGTGCTTCTTGATACGGTATGTTCTCCTTTGTTTTCAGTGTAAGTATGTCCTTTTCTTTCTTCCATTCTGGGTAGGAGCGTGAATACGCAGCATGGGGTCCCTTGCAGTTCACACAGTTCAATGTGTTAGTGCACTCTGCTTCTTCATGTTCGTTCTGGCCACATTTTACGCAAGTTGCATTGCCATGACATGACTGTGACCCATGCCCAAATCTCTGGCATCGGAAGCACCTGCGAGGATTGGGTATGTAGGGCCTCACCGAAGGTATAGGTACGCTGCCTTAACTGCTGTAGGAAGAGTCGTACTTGAGAAAGTTAGTATCACATTCTTTGTCCGGATTTCCTTGTTTTCTCTACGGATGATGATTGCTCGTGCGGCAAGTACGCCTTGATCCGCTAGAGCTTCCTCAATTTCAGCGTCGGTGCACTTGAGCAGTTCATTGTCGGATATTACTCCTCGCGTGTTATTGAGGGATCTGTGAGCTGATAGATACTTCATGTTGTCCGATTTTCCCTAGTTGTCTGATTTTGCGACTTTGTTCCTTGTTTTCTACTTCTATTAGGAGGTCTCCTGAATTCATTTTTTTTGGCACTGTAGTTGCTTCCGATGCATCCTTGGATTGCTTTTGCGATCGGGAATGGTGACATGTCAAGAATCTTAGTCTCGCTCAGGGATGTTACGACAAAAAATTTTGTGAATTCGCTCTCTTTGGTCAGAAATTGCTCATTTGCTTCGGTGCGGCCCCTTTTAAGGGACCGATCACTGCGGAATAGGGGGGTTCGTTTTTCCATAGAAAATTATGATTGTTCGGCAGCTATGCTGGCCACCCACCATGGAGTCCAACGCGGGAACGTATACAGACGTTAGCCATACATTGCTACTATAACCCTATGGTCCTGACCAAGAGAGATCATTTCCCCAGGGTTAACCCTCGCCGCCAGGAAGAAGTGAAGTGATCGGAAGATATTAGACGACAGGACAGGTATAAAGATATACGAAAGAGAAAGGAGAGAGAAGAGAACAGGAAAAGGCGACTGCCGATTTCCCCTGGGTGGGTCAGCCCAGGGGTGCCGTCTACGTGAAGCAGGGGCCGAAGGAGTGTGTTGCCGCTGCCGGGGGGGCCTTAAAGGTCCAAACACCCGGCGTTGGCTCAACCCCCAGGATCCCCTTTTCCCCGGACACGGCTGAGCCACGCACGGCGAGGCGTGGGAGGTGGTCGAAACCCCCCCGTTAGCTCGGGTCCGTGGTGTCGCCACACACCAAACGCCTGCTTGCGCAGACGCCCCTGCGGGGTAAATTAAATAAAAAAGGGCTCAGGACACTGCCCTGTGGTACACCCGACGTTACCGGGCGGGGGCTGCTGGTGGACGGTCCGACGCGAACACGAAAGCACCGGTCCGTCAGGAAGTCGGTGACGTAATCGAGCATGCGCCCGCACACACCCAGGTCGCGTAGGGAGTCCAAAATGGATGCGTGGGCGAGGCAGTCGAAAGCACTTTTCACGTCCAAAAGAACGAGATAGTTTGCGTCACCGTCGGATTTGGCTTGCTCGAGTGTGGAGATGACGTCGGCGAGGGCGACAGCTGTGCAGCGGCGCGCTCGGAAGCCACACACAACTGCGTGACCCAGTCAAGTGTAGTCTTTTGCACGTTAAAGCCAAAAACTGCGCTGAAAAGAAGCGGACAGTGCGGTATTTTAACAAACGCCACCGAGCCAGACGACTAAAAAAACTAGATCCTGGCGATGCGGTCTGGGTGACCGACATGCAAACGAGAGCCGTGGTAATTGCAGCGGCAGCTACACCCAGGTCTTACGTGGTGAAAACTGATGAGGGCATCACGCTTAGGCGTAACAGAAGGATGCTGAACCGTCTGCAAAAACGGGGAAAAACCCGAAGGAAGCTACGAGTTTCCAGACGACGATGATCAGGCTGAACCGCGAGGTGACAATACGGCCCCCCTCATTAGGGGGCTTCTCAGGTTCCCCTCGGCAACAGGATATGTGACCAGAGCGGGCAGACTGGTCAAACGTCCAGTGCGTTGGGGTATTGATGAAGGAGTTGGCTGAATGCATTGTTTGTTGCGCCACGTTGATGAAGAAGTTGGTTGAATGCATTGTTTGTTGTACCACGCGTTATTCTTGCTCTTTGTAATGCTCGATACAGCCCCCTCCCTTTTGTGTTGATCGGGATAACGCGAATCGGTTTGCAAATAAAAAAAGGGAGATGTGCTGATAAGTGCTGGCGCGCAGTTATCGCGTCTAAGTCGCAATGCGTTGCCTTATCTTTTGTAGCTGTGCTCACGGAAGCCCCGGAGCAGTGACGTCAGTGCGTCTACATATACGAGTGGAAATAAACGCCGGGTGCTTTTTTGGTCGGTTGCGAGCCTCCCGGGAACGGCGTATCACGGGCATGATCTTTTATCGTGCGAGGGGCGTTGGTCGCTGGGTTTGCCGCAGCCCGCGCCAACACGACACTGCGGTGCTCGCCTGCTACGGCCACGCGTACCGCCCGCTTCCGTGGACCCGCGACTGCCAGTTTCAGGATTCTCCTGTGTCACAGCGAGAGGTACCAACCGGCCCGCAGCCCTCCCATGACTGCCACCTAACTCCCCCAGCTACCGGCGCAGTGATTCTCGCGCCCTACCACCCACCCGACGAGGTTGAGGACGTCGTTGTTGCTGCCATCGACCAGTCCGCCACGAGGTGCGTTTCGTTGACGCCTCGGCCGACAGGCATGCCCACCAAGTCGACAGCCATGTCAGCGTCATGTACGCAATCCGAGACTCCATCGCGGCTGTTACACAGTCGTCATGGCTCCGCTGCGATACATCACTCCGTTTCGCCCCCATTGCCCGCACAGGCTCTTCGGCACCTTCGAACAACTCCACCTGTGGGCACCTTCGCCAGCCGCGACTGTTCACGACACAGGGTGTGGACTCGAGCGATCCAACCAGGTCATCTTGGGTCCCGCTTGTCTACCGCAGGACCCTGGTGTGTCTTCTTTGGCCCCTGCACTTCTACCAGTGCCGCCCACCGGAAAGATCATAGACTCCGTGCCTCCCCACATGAACGACTTGGACTACTCACGGACCCTTTCGACTTGCGTTCTCAACAGTTCTGTATATACGACCTCATAATTTTCATTTCAGGTTCATTTCTGCGGGGCGGGGATTAAGCTGTAGCGTCATCATCTTCGACCTTCATCATCATCATCACGCTCCACCCACTGCGCCGCGCCTCTCGCTCAGCTCATGCTGACGGCTCGAGGCGCGAGCTAGAGAACGAGTTCACGCGCCTGGAGGCTTGGACGCGTGCAGCCGCTCCGCTTCGGCAGTTCCCCAATAAAGTGACGAGTTCGGCACGGCCCCGTCAGCCGCCGTCACGACGGCGTCTCACGTCTCCTGTCGTCTCGCTAAAGAAGCTTACTGAGGGCAATTCATGCGGAGCTCATGTGATTGTGTGAATTAAACATGGAATATGCCTCAATGATTTCGCATATACTTTAAGACCTGCATTGCACCAACTTCTGCAGGTTTCTGCATAGGCTCGTGTGTGGCTCCAGCAAAGAAGTTAATGATTCCGCTTAAACTACGCAGGCGAAAAATTGCACCATCAAGCATGTAAACAAACTGCTTGTGTCGCAAACGCGGTACGGTGGACACTAGAGCGGCACCACGAAGCACACACGTGCGTCGCAGAGAAGAGGACGACCTTGGCGGAATATAGCGCATGTGAGCAGATGAGGGAATAACGGCCATGACCAATGAGATTGTCGAGCGGCGGACGGTAGAGACGAGGAGAGCAGAAGAAGACGAAGGCCTGGAACGCGCGCGGGTGGACTCGGAGAACTCGCAGGGAGGCCACGCTGGTTTCAAGGTCCATACTGTCCCGTTAAGTACTCGAGCACGAAGGTCTTTACAGCGTCGAAAGGTCCCCAGACATTCTTGGAACCGGGCGTTCGTGGGTATGAGGCGTTCGCGTTGTTCTAGCAGCTGGTGCTTTTTCGGAACGATTGGTGGGGAGCAGACTTCATTGTCAGTGGTTGGCGAGCGACTATGAAGTCGCTCGCCGGTCACAATAGTTTTGACGCGTTTCTTACTTGACCCTGTTTTGTGCGCTTGTTTCTTTTTCCACTTTTACCTTTGGCCTTAAAAGCTAAATTCCTGTGAGTGTGAGTAAAAAGTGGTACTTTGGTTCCTGATCTGAGGCAAAGCCTCAATCAAACCAACGGTAACACTAAACCTATCACAGTGGTAAAGTACGTTTTACTTTCGAAGAAGCTCTCAACAATAAGAGAATGTTATAGACTAGAGCTTTATGTTCTCTGTCTTCTTTGTTTTTATTGCGCTCTCTTTGGAAGCTATAGTCATGCTGTAAGACATCTTTACTGCTGAAATGTCTGCTCGGAAGCGCTCTCACCGATTCCTATACTGTTATTGTTTCCATACACCGAAACAAAGGGAATAGAGCGATCGTTATAGAGTGTCGCTTAGAAAGCTTGGTTTTTAATACTTACTTTTGCTTTTCTTTACGGTACCATCTCAAGTAATCGTAAGTATTGTTTACAAGACTGAGACTTTTCTTTGTCCATCGAATACAATCAGTCTGTCCCGTAGATTCACTGCTCTTTGTCAACCAAATTTCTTTATTGGTTTTCAAGAACTAGAAAAAAAAAAAGCCAATGTATTTCCTGAAAGCGTTGTTCTACAGGTCATAAACGCTATCATGTTATCATTCTGTCACAAAGTTGGTTGCATTACATTTCATCGCCGTCAACGTAAGCTGCCATTGACTACAAGGCTGCATTATTTGGCGTAAAGGAATGCTGACATTATGGAGCAGAATTTAACACATTTATTAAGCTGTACCTTTAACCTTACTATCTACCGGGAATTTTCAGCGAATAATATGAAGAAAGCACGTGAATATAATTACGGTAATTAAATTCAGCAAGTTTGGGAGTGCAGATGACTGATTCGTAGCGAAGTCATAATTTGTATGACCAGCAGCAACAGAACATCAGGAGATGTCTCTTTTACCATGTCGTGACGTGGTTGTGACAGCGAAGAACAAAGTCGACAAACCGTTGAAGGTCGACCTGTTTATCGGGTAACTAGTGCCCAACAAAACGAATACTCAAAGTGCAAGCAAATAAGGCTACAATGATGGCGGCGATTACGGCGGATGGATGTCCGTAATGTGAATGCCTGTAAAACACGTCGCCTTTGACATATGCATGATCGTACTTTGCAGCGTTTCCGCTAGTGCTCGCCTAAACTATAGAACGAACTCGACCACACTCTTCAAAATGTTCGCAAACGTTGCAGAATATAGTATTTCATTAATTCTTGCCAACGCGCAGTCATTACACACGTGAATTTTATTAGTCAATAAAAGGCGTTTAAACTGAAATATAGACAACAATGCCTGCTAATGCCTCCTTGTGAAGAGCTTTGCCCAAGTGTTCAAACGAGAACATAGAAGGGAGAAAGAACATGCGAAAATGTAATAAAAAAATCACTGCCCAAGCACTCCTTACAAATGGTTAACCAGCGAAGCTGAAATGTGCGGCCCCGGTGTTTAGCAGAGGGTTCAACCCGACGCTGCACTGAAGCCTTCCACAATTATCGTTGCCAGGTTGTGGTCGAACCACGGGCGGTCACAAACGTCGCAGCCGAAGCCAAAGTGCCGCTGGAGAACCTCTCGACAAAAGCGGGCGTTCGCCCCGGCGAACGCGCTCCCGCAATCACCACGTCGACGCTGTTCTGCCCAACGTTGCTAGAACCAGGTCAGTTTCGCAGCTAGGAAGCCTTCATGTGCGCGCCTCCGTGCGCACATGAAGGCTCCCTATTCGCAGCTCCTCATAGACGCTTGCTCTCCGAAGTAGACGCGACGGCCGACGCAAGAACTAGCGGCGCTGCAGTTCCATCTTGCATCATGCTTCACGCGTCGCAAGCGCCTACTGCGCGCGCGTCCTAGCTCGCGGCGGCAGGTGCGTCACCTGCGCGATGAGCTTAGGCAACGCGCCATTGCGAGCAACGCTGCGTTGCCTTAGCCGATCTCGGTGGCCATGGTATAGCCATGGCAAGTGAAGCAAAATGGAACAGCAGCGCCGCAAGTTCATGCGTTGGCCGCGTGTGCCGGCTCGAGAGCGGAGCTGCGAAACTGAATGGTTCTAAAAAATTGAAGGACAATTTGTACATTCCAAAGTGTGTTCGGCGAAAGCGTGTGGCCATTCCACTGACGGAAAGACGGACGGAAAGACCGACGGACGGACATCCGGACGGACAGACGGACATCCGGACGGACGGACGGACAGACGGACATCCGGACGGACGGACGGACATCCGGACGGACGGACGGACAGACGGACATCGGACGGACGGATGGACACCGGACGGACGGACACCGGACGGACGGCCACCGGACGGACGGACGCCGGACGGACACCGGACGGACGTGAGCATGAGACATTAAAGGCTTTCGCCTTAAAAATTGGCCGTGTATCTGCGTGCTTCGCTGCAAATGTCGTCGAAAGACGATGGTCTTGTGCCGGCCGTACTACTATGTTCTGCCTTGCCTCTGACAGCGCCTACTCTACGTTGAATTGGCCGCATCTGGCTGGCATTTTCAGCGCAGCCTAAAAAACACTAGGTCTTAAAATTGCGTATTTTCTAATAAAGGAACACACGACTTGACACTTACATATTAATGTTGCGCCTCAGTTATGCGTAGTATTTGCTTTTTTGATCGAATATGTTCACAAGTATGAACGCATACACCAGTTCAAGATGGCTGCGCGTTCAGAATGTAGTTAAACTTTGGCCGAGTAGCTGAACAGTGTCAACCCTAGGGATTTATCCCTAGATGTAGGGATTTTCTGGGTCTCTCAGGGATTTGGCGTCTTTTTGTTGAGTCTAGGGATTTTTTGTAAGGTTATGGGAATGTTGAATTATCCGGCCTAATGAGAGGTATGACTGAGTAATGACGCCTCTTCAACTAGAAATGCTGTAAAAAACGATAATATTCGCTATTGGCTGTTTTTAATTTAAAACAGCGGTGGTGTACTGCTGCGCCGAGTGAAGGCGATCGCAGTTCTGTGACGCGAGATGATCATATTCTGGAGGAAATGAAACTTTGTCGTCGCAAAAAAGTGTTTAACATATGCGCAGTTATCATAATGAGCACCCTGAGTGATTGCTGCTTTGTGAAACAAAGATAAATTTTGTCTTGTAGTGGATATGAAAAAGCGCCAAGTTCAGGCTCGCCGCGTGCCCACACCGTGCAAATTATTAGTATCGAATAACTTCTGGACCAGGAGACTTGAGAAAGAGAGCGAAAGCAGGACTGACCGTTGCACGACTTGGTGCTGATTCTTTATTAAGGAAACGGCTTGACGGAAAGAGACGAAGAGACTGTTCGTTTGTTTTAGTCTTTCCTTCGCGTCGTTTTTTTAGATGTGAAGCATCTTATGGCGAAGCTTAATCCGGTGGTGGTGGTGGTGGTGTGCCGCGTGCCCACCCTTACTGCGCATGCGCAAACAGTTGAAAAAAAATAAATAAAAAAACCTCCTCTCCCCCTCTCTCTCCTCTAGGCATCCCTCCCCGCGGCAACCACACCCGCACTGCGCATGCGCCTCCCTTCCTCTCTCCCCCTCTTACACTCCCCCCCTCTCTCCATCCCTGCCCGCGGCGTCTAACTCCCCCTGCGCATGCGCGTCCCCCCCTCTCTCTCTCCTCTCCTACGCTCCCCCCCCTCTCTCCTCTACGCATCCCTGCCCACGGCGTTCACACTCCCACTGCGCATGCGTGTCACCCCCTCTCTCTCCTCTCCTACGCTCCTCCCTCTCTCGCCTCGCGACGCCGACGCAGGCAGCGTCTGCTAGCGAGTTTCTTGGTTGAAAAAACCGACTGCTCGCGCTGCACAACCGTTCACTGGCCATCCCGTATATATAGCAATGGATCTTGACCTCCAAGGTGGTGCCGGTGGGAGATTTCTCCTGTGCGTTGTTGAACAATAAACATTCGCAGCGTGCGCGTTAACTAAAAGCGGAGTGCGGGTCTCTGTGTCCAGTCGGAGTCTTCTGTCTCTCATTGCCCATTAGCAGCGATTGGCATGTTCTAGTAGGAAAAACTGCTCCATCACTGCCTGCTTTGCGCCTCCCCAGTTTTCTCTCCTGCGCAACGCTGCGATGAGCGCCAGCGTCAACGCCGCCGCCAGTGTAAGCGTTAGCGCCCGCTGCTTCACATCTACACATGGTTCCCTTTAGCGGGAGATGGTGTAATTTTTAATAACGAAAACCTTAACAGCGACAAAATTATTTGGCCATATGGTAAGCTGATCGAAAGTACACAAAATGGCTATCAGCCAGTAAAAAAAATGGCCCCTGTACATCAACTGGAAATCATGCAACGCTGATTGCAAATGTGGAAACTTGGAAATTAACCGCCACCTTGCAAGCTGCAAGTACAAGAAAGGGGCTACAGTTTTGCGAATAACTCGAACGATTACATCTATGCCTTCAATCAGAGGGCAAAGTGGACTTGAAAAAATTAGTCTGTCTCTCTAACAACTTGCGCCATCGAAAGCCCGTTATCAACAATTACTCCACATAAAGTGCAAAAGAAAGAGCTTCAGTGGCTCTTAATATGATGATTTTTACTTCTGATGAGATTCACATAGATTTGGCCTCAGAGCGAACTATCTTTATACTTTGTTAAATTGAATTAACCTGAATAGCGACATCAAAAAGTCAATCTAGGGATTTTTCTTCCAATCTAGGGTATTATCGGGGGTCGATCTAGGGATAAACGATTGACTTAGGTAGGCATCACTGTAGCTGAATCGGGTTACGGACAGACAGACAGACAGACAGACAGACAGACAGCAAGACCAACATTTTTGCGTTCAAGTATCCCAAGAAAGACTATCGTCTTTAAAACGTTGGTTCTGCCCGCAACGCCGCTTCTTCGGCGCGCCGCTGCTGCAAGCGTTTGACCCTGCAGCGTCGTACCCAAGCTCGCGAGCTTGGGAATGACGCTCAGAATGACGTAACTGATAGCACAGCCAATGGAGACCTCTCGTGACACAGATGCCGAGCGGTTTTTCGTTTCTCCTAGCCATATACAGGTTTCGCTGTAAGATCACAAGCCCTGGATCTCTGTAATGGGTCGTCATCTTCGGCACCGTTCTGACAGAACACCACTTGAGCTCAGAATCCGCGCTCTGCCGTGGCTGCCACCATTTCCCATTGTCGCCGAGTTCTGAGTCAAGTAAACGCATATATATATATATATATATATATATATATATATATATATATATATATTGTAAGACAACGTTCAGGGCGAGGCAAGACTCTTCTTTTATTCCCCCGAGCCTGATCCCCACAACCAGGCCAGACGGGTGATGATGAGTGTGTACAGATGAGTAAATGAAGCGCGTGAATTATTGCTCACACTAATTTCCCCGCCCCGCGTGGGAGCGGCCCGCCTGGACGCGCATTAGATGGAAACGGGACGCCGAGCGAATGGCTTCAGACACGAAACATGCACAATCTCAGAACCACGACAGCGACGGTCAGAAGAAAGCTCGGCGGGAGTGACACGATAGTTCACAGGGGACGTTTGTTCACTGACTATATAGGGGCCAATAAACCGTGACTGTAATTTGTCGCACAGTCCTGGAGTACGAGAGGGCGTCCAAAGCAGCACTTCATCCCCAGGACTCAAGGAAACATCGCGATGAGAGCTGTCGTAGCGTTGTTTTCGATCTTGCTGACTAGCTTCTGTATTGAGGCGAGCACGTTGACGACACTGGTCAACTCTTGAGACGAACTGGTCAGATATGGTCGCTGAGGCGTCAGTGGGAATATCCAGGAAAGAGACGTCGATGGTGAATGTTGGTGAGCGGCCGTACACGAGATAGAAAGGCGAGTAGCCAGTAATGCGTTGGACAGCGGTGTTGTGGGCAAACGTCACAAAAGGCAAAATTGTATCCCAGTTGTCATGGTTTGGTCCGATATACATGGATAACATGTCTGTGAGTGTGCGGTGAAACCTCTCTGTCAACCCATTCGTTTGAGGGTGGTAGGCTGACGTCGTCTTGTGCACTGTGCCACAAGTCCTCAGTAGGTCTTGAATGATGCTGGAGAGGAAAGTTTTGCCGCGATCACTCAACAGGACGCGAGGTGCGCCATGCCGTAATACAATGGCTTTAAGAAAGAAATCGGCGACTTCTGAGGCAGAACTGGTACGCAGAGGAGCCGTCTCTGCGTACCGCGTCAGGTGATCAACGGCTGTCACTATCCATCGATGACCTGTTGGCGTGATGGGGGAGATGTCCAACTAGATCTATCCCAACGATGGCGAAAGGTTTCTCGGGACACGGGATGGGTTGCAATAGGCCAGCAGGACACGAAGTCGGTAGCTTCCGCCGTTGACACACGGGACAAGATGCAACGTACTTGGCCACAAATGTAGAGAGGCCAGGCCAGAAGAAACGTTGCCTGACGCGGCTATGAGTTTTGCCGAATCCCAAGTGGCCTGCACATGGGTCGTCGTGAAAGGCTTCGAGGACTTGTTGACGTAAAGAACGCGGGAGAACTGGAACCCAGCGGTGTCCATCAGTAGTGTAGACGTAACGATATAGCACATTGTTCTCGATCTTAAATTGTCGTAGTTGTCGTCGCGATCTGGTATTAGGAGGGGGTGATCTGCCACTCAGGCGTTCGATAATGCGGGTGCAGTATGCATCATTACGCTGGCTCGACGCAAGCTGTGCGTAGTGATTCGAAGCCTGCGTGTCAGTAACCGCTAGTTGGGATAATGTATGAGGTGACGCAGCGTCGGGATCACGTGACGAGGATTGAAGAAACGGTCTCGACGGCGATAGTGGCAGAGGGCAGCGAGAGAGAGCGTCCGCATCTTGGTGTTTCTTGCCAGATTTGTACACGACGTCAAAATTGTACTCTTGCAGACGGAGTACCGAACGACCCAGACGACCAGACAAGTTTTTCAGTGAAGATAGCCAGCATAAGGCGTGATGATCTGTAATGACTGTGAAGTGGCGTCCGTAAAGATATGGTCGAAATCTTTGTATGGCCCAAACGACAGCAAGACATTCTTGTTGAGTTATGGAGTAGTTCTGTTCGGCAGCAGTTAGAGCACGACTGGCATAGGCCACAACTCTCTCTCGTGAAGTGGCATCCCGCTGCAAAAGAACTGCACCGATCCCATGGCCGCTAGCGTCGGTGTGTAAACAAGTAGGTGCGGTCTCGTCGAAATGACACAGGACGGGGTCGGATGTTAGGGCATGCTTGAGGGCTTGAAAAGCACGCTCGCAGTCTTCGGTCCACGTGAAGGCAGATCCTGACGTGAGCAGTTTGTGCAGCGGCGAGGCGATTCTAGCAAAGTGTCTGATGAAGCCGCGAAAGTAGGACGCCAGGCCCAGAAAACTTCGCAGGTGTTTTTGAGTTTCTGGGCGAGGGAAGCTCATCACGGCAGCAATGTTGTCAGGATCTGGGCGAACGCCGTCTTTGCTGACAAGGTGGCCCAACACCTTGATGTTTTTCTGGGCGAAATGACATTTTTTCGTGTTTAGCTGGAGTCCAGCGTTGGAAATACACGTCAAAACTTCGTCCAAACGCTCAAGATGCTGACGAAAAGTGGTCGAGAAAATGACGATGTCGTCTAGGTAGCAGAGACAAGTCATCCACTTTAGGCCACGAAGAACTGTGTCTATCATGCGTTCAAACGTGGCAGGAGCGTTACATAGGCCGAACGGCATGACGTCCCTATCGGAAAACCCAGTGGCACTGTCCCAGCGCCATACCTGATTATGGGACCAGTGTGGCGCTGGATACTGGGACACTGGCACGCTGCACGGGGCACACTGGACGCTGGCGCGCTGCACACTGGCACACGCGTTATGGGTCAAAATCAGGCGTTTAAATTGTTTTTAAAAATTTTGGCTATGCCCGCATCGTAATTAAGGCTGAAACACGAGCACTAGAACAAAAAAGAAAAAATAAAAAATAAAAAAAAACGAGCGCGCGGAATTCGAACCTGCTACCTTGACGAACTACTCATTGCGAGCCTGACACGCTACCCACTACGCCAGACTCGAAAGACAAGCTTCGGGTTATTTTTACTTCATGTTATAGCAAATTCCGGCATCCAATAGCAATGTTTTCCCGCTTAGAAAGGCAGATTTTCGTCTCTTCGTGCTCGCGCCAACCTGACAGGAGATTGTTTGTTTGTTTGTTATGGGCTGCCTTTGATCAGAACGTCTACCTGGCACGTTTTGCACCAAAACGTATGAGCGAAATCGTAGATGTGTTGCAGCAATCGCACTGTCTCGCTAAGCGGGTAGTCATATCTACGTAGCAAACATCGTGCATCTGAACTGCTCACTGAACACTGTACTTTTCGTCACCCGTTTGAACATATTTTCTGTCCCCTTGTTTACGTTCCGCGTACTAGATCTGCAGTAGTTCACTCTAGCCGAAACGAGCATTAGGCTTAGGGCCGCACTTCGTGAGCCACGGTCGCTGTGAAGATCGTGGATATATATTCCATTACAAAGAGTCTAATAACCGCTAAAATGTAGTTTTGATCATAACTAACCCAAGCGAGGTCATATTTGCACCTTCTATTACACAAATCAGAAGCTAAAAACGCCGAGATTGGGCGTTGCAGCGGCTAACTGCTGCCGGTGACGTGCGGCTTTCTGCGGTACGAGCGGGAACGACTGACTGCTAGAATAGGTTGATCTTGATTATCAGACTAATACTACTGCCATATTGTGTTGCGAATGATGAGTTCTTTCTATGCGGTTTATAAGCTACATTGATGACACTCGAGCGCACTTCAAGGAAAGCGCACGCGCGCTCGACAGATGATTGCTTTAGCCTACAAGCACATCCGGCGCCTAACTGAAAGTAAAGCTATATAAGCACACAGGACAGAACATTTTGAAAATATTTGGTAAATTTTACGCTTGACATCTCGAGATCCAATATAAAGTCTTATAGAAAGTCCATCAAGCGTGCCCAGTTTCTTCCAATGTGCCGCCGGTGTTCCCAGTGTGCGGGCAGACACTGTACAGCGTGAGCAGTGCCTCCGAGCGCGCTGTAAGACACTGGGCGACGCTGCACAGTGTGTCCCAGTGCGTTTCAGCGCACTGGGCGACACTGGCCACGCTGTACAGTGCGTCCCAGTGTCTTCCAGCGCACTGGGACACACTGTACAGCTTTTCCAGTGTCACCCAGAGCGCTGAAACGCACTGGGAGACACTGGGAACGCTTTTTTCGATAGGCGTTAAATTCATACAGGCCGTCTGGTGTTGCAAAAGCCGTTTTATCTTTGTCCGCCTCATGCATAGGTATTTGCCAATACCCAGATCGGAGGTCGAGGCTGGAGAAAAATTCAGCGCCCTGGAGAGAGTCAAGTGCGTCGTCTATGCGTGGCATAGGATACACGTCTTTGCGCGTGATCTTGTTAAGTGCTCGATAATCGACGCAGAATCGAACGGAACCGTCCTTCTTCCGGACCAACACTACAGGTGATGACCAGGAGCTGGACGATGGCCGGATGACGTCTCGCTTGAGCATGTCGGTGACGTTGTCTTCGATGATTTTCCGCTCAGCGGAAGACACACGATAGGGGCGGCGGCGTACGATTGAATTGCCTTCAGTTTCGATGCGATGCACTGCGACGGAAGTGCGACCCAGAATCTTGGAGCGGACATCAAATGAAGCACCGTGTTTTTGCAGTAGAGCTAAAAGTTCTTCCTTTTGTGCTTCCGTCAGATCAGGATTTATTGCGGCCGTTAAAGCCGTCGTTGTAGCATCATCGGTACTGGTAGCTAAAGGTGGTGCTTGCACGTGGAGAGGCGCCAGAGAAAGGGGTTCGATGTCTGTAAAGCAAGTCACACTGGTGCCCTGGGGGAGCGCAATAGGCGAAGAAGTAGGATTAAGTGCTGTGACCAACGCTCTGCCATCGTGAAACCGCACCAGGCTAGGAACGATGGTAAGGCCACCAGAGACGGAACGTCCGCACGGTGCAATGAACACATCCCCATTAATGATGGCATCGGATGTCAGCGTTAAAATATGCTCATGACCTGGAGGAATGGAGCAATCGGCAGCCGTGACGAAGCGCAGGCTGTGGGCATTGATATCAGAAGAAAGTGCAGTGTCTGTCATGTGAATGACTCTCTGTCGGCACGATATCACCGCTGAAGCTGAGGAGAGGAAGTCCCATCCCAAAATGAGCGCATTAGTACAGGAGGGCAGAACGAGAAATTTTATGTGGTGCCGAATGCCCTCAATAAAAACTCGCCCTGTGGAAACACCGGAGGGCCGAACAAAAACTCCGTTAGCGCAGCGAAGAGGAGGACCAACATATGGCGTCTTAACTTTTCGCAAGCGAGAACATAGGTCGACACTAATAACAGAAAGCGATGCACCCGTGTCCACCAAGGCTTCAGTCCACACACCTTCAACACACACTGAAAGTACATTTGAGGGGCGTTCCGGAGGAGTTTGATGCAGTCCGTAAGATGCAGCTTTCCCTCCCGAAGCTGCACTGTTTAGTTTTCCGGGCGAAGATGAGATGCCGTGGTAGCTGGACGAAGGGGAGAAGAGGAACGCCGCATAGGCGATAGAGAGCGAAGACGGGAGGACCGAAACGTACCCGCTGCATCGAAGGTCTGCGGATATGGGGAGCGACGGGGATAAAGTTGGTATGAGCGGCGACGTTGCGGAACAGGGGCAAACTCATCCCTTTCAAAATCGTCATAGCCGCGCCTCTCGTCTTGTTGACGCCGTCGGCAGAACCTTGAGATGTGGCCACGGATTCCGCAATAATAACAAACCGGTCGAGGCGGACGCCAGGTGTTGAAAGACTCGGTCGTTGCCCTTGGTGAGAGAGCATTGAGCGAAGCGGGCATTGTTGGCGTAGGCTGCGTTGACTGCTGGGAAGGTGAAGCTAGAGCAGCAACCTGAGCGTAGGTGGGCGTTGGTGCGGTATGCGGGCTCGGGACTTGCGGGCACGGCATGGATGCCAGCTCTTCCCTCACAATGTTGCGGACACTACCGCCAGGAGGTGTCGTACGGAGCTCAAGCGAGCATGACGCAGCTTGCAGTTGTAGCTCCTCGCGGATAATAGAACGTATTAACGTTCGTAGCTCGCTGTCGTTGGTTGCCCGGAGGACAGGTACGTCAGGTTGCAAGCGGATCAGATGGAGATCATCGAGGCGCTGACACGTACTGATGATATCCGCGACTGTGGTCGGGTTCTTTGCTGCTAGAGCGTTGAATGCGACGGCGTCGATGCCTTTGAGCAGATGTCGAACGCGGTCATTCTCCACCATCGAGCAGTCGACGCGGCGGCAAAGGGCGAGGACGTCTTCTATATACGAAGTATATGACTCGCCGGAGTGCTGGACCCGCTCAGCAAGCTTTCGTCTGGCGATGTCTGAGCGGACAGAAGGGTTGGCGAAGATCTGACGGAGGAGCTGCTTAAAGGTGGTCCAGTCGGCGAAATCCAGCTCATGGTTGAAAAACCAAGTCTTAGCAACCCCTGTTAGATAGAATGGTACGCGCGACAGTTTCGCAGATTCATCCCAGTGGTTGAGCAAACTCACGCGGTCGTACTGCTCCAACCATTCCTCAACATCTTCACCGCCAAGTCCAGCAAACACCGGAGGATCCTTTTGAGGGTGGTGACAGTCCAAGAAGGTACCCCCACGGGCGCAGGCGGGGCGGATGTAGCTGCGCTGCTCTGCTCGTCGCGTGACATGTCCGAGGGCAGGTTGCAAAGACGGCGACCCGAACGTAGCTCCAGGGATGCTTTGTAGCGGTAGCTGATGAGGAACCGCTGCACGGAGAGGACTAGGGGTTCGGACAGCACTCTCCACCACTTGTAAGACAACGTTCAGGGCGACGCAAGACTCTTCCTTTATTCCCCGAGCCTGATCCCCACAACCACGCCAGACGGGTGATGATGAGTATGTACAGATGAGTAAATGAATCGCATGAATTATTGCTCACAATATATATATATATATATATATATATATATATATATATATATATATATATATATATACATAAAGGAAAAATATACCCGTCTAACATTTTGATCGGGGACCGATCTTTATCATGACAAAATTTAGCAGGCTTCGATGTGCTTTAATATTGTCGTCCACCGAGCCGAGAGAACCAGACAAAAAAGTGAAAAAAATGACAAAAGGTAAAAAAAAGTACACGGACCCTTAAGTTTCGCCTTTAAGAGTTGAACGCGATAGCGATATCCCGTCCCTACTGCGTACTTCAATCACTTAGTGCATACTATGTAATGGGTAGTATGGTTTAAACCAGAAGAAATTTTGCGCGGCAAATGTGGGAAATGTTTTCGAACATGCTATGCACCCACTACACGGTGTTAAAGGGGCCCTGCAACGCTTTTCCAAGTAGCCATGGAATGGATTCACTAAAGGAGCTTAGTGCCTCACAAATTCACCACCGCGAAAATTTTTAGAATCCGTCCAGTACGAGTGGAGTTACAAAGATTTTTCGCACGCTGCAATTGCATTCACTCATCTCTCGTCCCGACGAAAGCGCTGGAAGCTAAGCAGGGAGGGATGGCACGGGAGAAGAATATACGTCACGCGCGCCTCGTGACCTTGAGCACTTTTTCTCTTTCTTTTTTTTCGAATAAGCTGCACTTCAGTGCGATCGCGCGCGCGCGCGCGTGGACATGTCGCGGCCTCCCGCGGCGGCCCAGTAACGACCGAGCGCGCCATGCTCAAATCAGCCAATGGCTGATACAATGGCTGTGACGAGTGATTTTTGAGCTTGTAGCGTGATTTGTCGAGAAGAGAAAGCAATATTTAGCTGACTTTGAGAATTTATTGTGAATTCCAGGCCGCGTACTGCGCTATAATATTTGGCTCGCGTGTTCTCCGGAGCCTCGACTGCCGATCGGCAACGTTTTCTGACCAAGCTCAAAAAGTGTTGCAGGGCCCCTTTAAGGGAATACGCGCAGTAAGGTGTGTGCCGTTTGTAATGGGCGGCTGGCTTTAAACTATGGAATCGTTATGATAGTCACATATTCTGATGCCCGATGGCAATGTACGCTGGGATATTCCTGGGATATTACATGTTTTATTGCGGCGCCTATATAGAGGACACTTGCGTTTGCGAATCATGAAAGTTACTTTGACTGCATTTCCAAGCAGAGGAAGTTATATTCACTGTATTTTCAAGCAAAGGCATGACTGGAGTGGTAGAACACCTGCTTGCCACGCAGACGACCCGAGTTCGATCCTCACTCGGACACGAAAATTTTTATTATTTATTTTATTTGCATCTTTCTCGATTTTTTCGGTCACGGACAAGATGATGATTTTTCGGTCACGGACAAGATGATGAGTTTTCGCTCACAACCAACGACGCCGACGCCGGAATTTCTGCAAAAGGAGCTCTTTAACGCTCTTGCGTTAAAAGACAAAAAAAGGTCAAGAAAAGGATGAGTCGTCAAAGACCACGTGCACATACTTGGATATACGAACAACCCGTGTTTTCTGAAAAAAGAAAGAAAGAAAAGGCTAACAAAACAAACATTTGTACATATACATAGATGGTCCCGGTGGACGCATAAAGTAGGTACATTTCTTTCGTCCATTGTCAAGCTCCACCTTTTTTTTTTTTTTCTCGAAAGGCGCGCTGGTACGGGGAAAGCAAGTTTGATTCTAGTCGGGTACAACTTTAGAAGACAGGAGCGGCCCCGCCCAGATGAATGAAGCGCAGCAGCCAATTGCCTCCGCGACTAAAGAAATAGTTCCGCTAAAAGAGGAAATAAAAAAAAAAGCTCGAAAGGAAAGCAACGTCCTCCCAACGATCAGTCGTTCGCGCGCTGAGCTGGCAGCAACGATGGCAGCATGTTCTCCGTCGGCCCGGTCACCGGCCGTCCGGCTTATGGCGTCACCTGAAGTACGCGTCTATTGGTGGAGGCTCCTGTGCATTCCCCATTGAGCAGAAAATTCCACTGCCTTCTGAATTGTACCCGACTATAGGAAGTGTAGCAAGCGGCAGTAAATGACCCTTTCAAATACTTTCCTGAGGCAACTTCGCAGTCATGTAGGTCTGTAACTTGATACTGAAGAAGGATTCTTCCCCTGCTTAAAAATTGGAATTATAACAGCCTCCTTTTAAGAGCAGGGGGATCTTGCCGAAATACTATTTCACGTGTTGAAGAGGAAGGTGGGCTTTATTGAGTTTCAGAGGGTAATTTCCTTCAGCATCTCATGTATTACGTAGTCTGAACCTGGGGTAGATGTATTAGAGCCGTTCAGTGCTGCCTGCAGTTCTGCTGCAGAATGGTTCGTTGTACGCCTCAATTCATTTTTCTTTTCTTGTTCTATTGGCATTTTCTACTTTTGGAAGGGTTCGCAGAATTGTGTGTAGCTGGATACATGTTCAAGGTGTGCGCAAAGAAAGTTGCCTCATTCTTTTAAGTTTCCCCTGTGGTTATTTGCCAACGGCAGAGAAAACACTTCTTCGCCGTTAATTTTCATCGCCCTAGTCCAGGTTTTTCACTCATGTGTGCACGAGTCGATATTCCACATGAAGTTTGCCCAGTCCTCTGGCATAGATTGTCAGGCGTTCTCTTGCCTGTTATTCCAACTGCTTGAAGTTCGCCTGGTGTTATGCTTTTCGGGACTCGCGAAGCAACCCCCCAGGCTTTGCTCTGGTTCCTCCGTGTTTTGTTACACGCATCGTCCGGCCATAGAACACGTCCCCTGTAACCCATCCTGCTCGCTTGAGTAACACATTTAGGGGTAGCATGAAGTATGAAAGCTGTAAAACCCTTAATAGAATCATCTATACTTAGAGCGCACATGTAAGTCCACTTGATGTGTGTAATAATTCGTTACCGTTCCCAGTTGATTGACTCAGCCTGGTACCGTGGGACTTGTGGGGGGGCACTTGATCTTCCTTCGGTGTCCTCAAGGTTATTGGGAAGTAGTCCCTCCCATAGAGGAACATTTCATTGTAATAAGGCAATAGCCCTGGGTGATGAAATGCTAAGACCTATGGCATAGAACGATTTATTTGCAAGGCTAGAGTAACACACACATGCCAGACATTCAATAGACATGCCCCCAGAGAGAGAAAAAGAGAGGCTGTTCAATAACGCGACCTTGCGAATAACGACAAGTATCGCCTCACAGGCTACTGTGTGCATTAAAATGCCCCCTTCCCCAGCACAGGGTATCCAGCCGGTGTGACAACTGGCTAACATCCCTGTCCTTTCTTCCCTCCTCCTCTTCCCAAAATACCCAAGAATGAAATGGGGCTCTTCGAGCTCATCCAATAATGATTACAAGTAGCGTCTCTGAAGCTGCTAAAGTAGTAATACATAAAAGAATCAAATGGTCCTTAATTTATTTTAAAGTACGTAAGTAAGATGGAAAACTGGGCGAGTTGGTGCAGATTCATCGTCGCTAACAGCGCGAAAAACACAGACTAAGACGAGAAGTGGACACGACACAGCGCTGTGTCGTCATGACACAGTACGTCATGAACTGCCACTGCCTCACGGCGCCTTTGGTGATTGAAATGCTGGCATTCTATACATTGGAAGTTATGATGGCTGCACCACCAGATGATACGGAAACGTTCTCATGATCATTTCGGAAAATTATGTACTGTCAGAGGAAGTTGGCGTGCTTGGAACTTTGGTGTATTTCTTGCACACACAGCACATTCGGATTACAGTTACTAAAAAGTTCCTGGGTGTCATCTCGGTTTCTTAGTATTCCTCTAGTATTACATTGCATGGTATTGCTCATGCTGGAAAAATTTTTGCTGTGTGTGGAAAAGACAGCTCCACTAATAAGAAACCAGTGGGAGTGCGTAGAACAGGCACCCACCGATTACTGTTGCGCGGTTGTTATTAGCGAGTTTTAGTATAGCGGGAAAGAGCAAACGCAAGGATTTAGCGTTAGCGTTAGCGTTGCGTGCTCCACATTGAACATGCGCAGAACGTAAACGTAGCCCAAGCTCTTACGTACGTACGTTATTACTGGAATGCCGCGTTCAACGCTAACGCACGCAAGAGATTACGTACGTAGGGCAAGATGGCGGTGCCTGTTGAAGCGAGAGCCGTCCACTTCGAATCTTTCTAGTCGTCGGCCCGCATTATTAAGCTCATTCACTCCCAAATAATGCTCGTATTTGATTTAGATTTGAGTAATGAGGCTTCCTCCATAAAGAAAGCGACAGAATCCCAATAGAGAAGGGCGTACGGCGGGGAGACACGATCTCTCCAATGCTATTCACCGCGTGTTTACAGGAGGTTTTCAGGGCCCTAGATTGGGAAGAGTTAGGGATAAGAGTTAATGGAGAGTATCTCAGTAACCTGAGATTCGCTGATGACATTGCATTGATGAGTAACGCGTGAGACGAATTACAGCTTATGATGACTGAACTGGATACGGAAAGTAGAAGAGTAGGTCTGAAAATTAATATGCATAAAACTAAAGTAATGTCGAACAATCTTGGCAGAGAACAGCGCTTTGCGATAGGTGGCGAGACACTTGAAGTTGTAAATGAGTACGTCTACTTAGGACAGGTAGTAACCGCGGAGCCGAACCATGAGAGTGAAATAACTAGAAGAATGATGATGGGATGGGGCTCATTCGGCAAGCATTATCAAATCATGAATGGTAGTCTATCACTATCCCTCAAGAGGACGGTATATAACAGCTGCATCTTACCGGTACTTACCTACGGAGCAGAAACCTGGAGACTTACAAAGAGCGTTCAACTTAAACTGAGGACGACGCAGCGAGCGATGGAAAGGAAAATGATAGGTGTAACCTTAAGAGACAGGAAGAGAGCAGAGTGGGTCAGGGAACAAACGGGGGTTAAGGATATCATAGTTGAAATCAAGAAGAAGAAATGGATATTGGCCGGGCACGTAGCACGTCGGCAGAATAACCGTTGGTCATTAAGGGTAACTGACTGGATTCCAAGAGATGGCAAACGCGTGAGGGGGAGACAGAAAATTAGGTGGGTAGATGAGATTAAGAAGTTTGCAGGTATAACGTGGCAGCAGAAAGCACAGGACCGGGTTGATTGGCGAAACATGGGAGAGGCCTTTGCCCTGCAGTGGGCCTAGACAGGCTGATGATGATGATGAATGAAGCTTCGCTAGCCGTTTACTGCCGATAAAATAGCTCTAATTTCAAGATACGTTGTCGATTAGTGGTGTAGTAGGCCTAAAAAATTTGTTTACGAGGTTCGCTCATGTTTTTGGTAGCCGCGCAGAGATGGTGACGCTGTATTCATTCATCTGTTTCCAAGATAAGGCAAAGACGGTCACATGTCAATCCGAGACAGGTTACAGGGTCTTGAAGAATACTCCATTGCGGTATATGTCGAAAGAAAGTGATGTGTTTCGGGCCGCGCCAGACACAACACTGAACCGAATGCGGCACGGAGACGCAGCAGTGGTGACTTTGGATCCTGAAGCTCGAGCTAGTGGTGCGCTTGTGGAGTCTACACTGCATTTAGTGTTTTTGTCTAGATGGCGCTGTATGCGCTTGCGTTAGCGTTAGCAGGAATGCCTCCCGCTGTACTTAAAGACCACTGTTTGCCACGCAGCGCGTCCCGTTTTAGCGTTAGCTTTGAGACTCACGCTAACGCTAACGTGAGCGTTTCCCGCTATACTAAAAACTCTCTATTGTTTCGTTTCCACTGTAACTGGAGCTATCTTTGGTGTTATTGCACTATGGGTACTACGGTATCGCGAGGTTTTAACGTTATGTGCTGTGCGATGACGTGTAACCTGGATTAAATGCTGTCATACTATGGTTCTGTTGTTGCTGGCGGTGTGTTGCGCTCGGGGAAGCCGGTTGGGTTGTTTTGGCGCTATTGAAGTCGCACTGCAGCCGCCTTTTCACGCACTGGCGGCTGGAATATTCTGACGCTGTAGGCACTTCGCTTGCACTTGATCTTCTTTGAGTTTAGGTTGGGCTTGCCAGTGCTGACGAGCCGCAGGTGTCTGAGCTTTGACAATGCAAGGGTTGTGTTGTCGTCGCTTGTGTGATGCTCGCTGGGCCTTCAAGTGGAGAGACATTGGCTATTGACGCTTGACTTGTCGCGCATGTCAAGGGACGGCTGCCAGCTGAAGCTTCATTTTGGGATTTGCCTGACGTCGACACTGTCTTTCCAGGAGCGCCTGCCACACGGCACGCGCAGAAAGGCGCTGGTGGGACGATTAAGTGCTTTGCGAGGCGGTGGCACGCTCTCTTCTGTGACTCGGGTGTCAGTCACATGTTCCCGAAGCGTCTTTCGCGATTATTTTTTAATTATTGTAACTATTTTGGTTATTCCTGTGAATTAGTTTCTTCTGCACTTTGTTCATTTCTTGTGACCCGGTTTCAATAATTGCTAGCCTTGTTTTAGGCCTGCATCGACAATTTGAACTTGAGCGTGATCAGGCCACATGAGATCGATGGCTGGTCTACAAGCCGGGCCCCCAATGTGCTACGCACTCAAAAGAAAGCCAATCGGCATAGCTCGCACGGCCTTTGTCAGGCCCTGCATTTAGCGCTTGATAATTTTTTGAGTGGTCGAGAGAGTCTCGGAAACCCATTAGGTGGTGTCGGCGCCGTCTGACAGAGACTATGTAGTATCGATAGCCTCTTACTAGGCACTGGGCGCTGGCATTAGTGAGTGTTGTGCGCTTAGCGCGGACTTCTGCCCTGGCCAGGCCAGAGGCCGGTACAGCCCGTCAGCATCTTCGGTGCCCTGGCTGCTGCCGTAAGTTGCATAGGCCATTACATTGGACAGTTTCACAGAGTACAGGACCGCGTTGTCTGCTCCCACAATAGGAACGGGCTGGGCGTGGTCCGGGCAACCATTAGAGGCCGTTGTGGTTGCACCCCGTCTCACTATTTCGGCAAACAAAAAATTTTCACTGTGAATGACACTGAAAAATAATGTCTTGCTTGACGGAATGTTATATTTTTCTTATTACCAGGCATGACAGGCTTTGGAGCAGGCGGAGTGTCTGCCGTCGTAGTTTGAACATTGGACCTCATTCTAACTGCAGCCGTCAACACCGTCACCAGCTGTGTCGCACTTCGCGCAAGTGCGGCACAGCTGGTGACACACTTGCGCAGCCCTCAGCAACTCTGCCGCTCTGAGATGCGTGACTAAATTCTCTGGCACTCGAAGCAATGTCTTGTGTTCCGGATGTAGGGTTGAACATTGTGACACACTTCGGGGGAAGCCCCGTCGGTCTAAAAAACGGCGTTGCTGCAGACTCGCACGCTGCCACTTTCCTCTTAGGCCTGACACGGCTGAAAGGCCTCGAAGTGGTCCATTCGAATTTTTATGGCGGGTCGACCCATGCGGGGTTGCTCGTGTAATGATTTTCGGGTTGGCTGAAGGACTGATTGAGCAGACACGGACATTAAGTACAGAAACCAAACAAGCAATTAATTTTAACGAAGGCAATGAGAAGGTGTATCAAAATTAAGAGGAAAACAAAAATATGCGCTTTGAAAAGGGACGACATATGAAATTGTAGACTGAATGAATAACTACAAGTAGAAAATATAGGCAACGCGGTATGTTAATGAAGTAACTCGACAAGATGGACACTAAAAGAAACGCAAAGAAAAATAGTGAGAAAAACCCTCCTTCCGATTTGGGGAGTCTTGTGCGACGCAGCGCAATTTAGTACAGTGACATTTAAAGCTGGTAATGATAAAATACGGTAAAGAAAAAAATCACAATAAAAAGTTCTGTGCGGACATTGTCAGGGCGTGGTGCTCGTAAGGGAGCCGAAGTGGTGCCGCCGAGGCAGGCCCGTAGCGAGGGGGAGATGCCCTAAGGCCTTCCCCCAAACAAATTCCTGGCTACGGGCCTGCGCCGAGGGTCTCACCAGCTACGGTAGACGAAGAGGGTGCTTGGCGCTGCAGCCGACTCGATTCGTTGCGCGGGACACGCCGCGCTCGCCGCCTACGGGAGACACGCAACACCGATGACCACGCTCTTCGCTGGTTCAACGTCGACTGCCAAAGCGGCCAAATTCATCCGCGGCTTACGCACCCCCACCGGAGACCCATTCTCCCAACACGTGCCTTTTGCTGCTTTCGTGGGAGGCATCGGAGGCGCCATTGTCTCAAAGTCAGGCATGGAAACTTCTCTATCCCGACAGCACGACGCCCATCCTTCGATGAAGGAGCGTGCGCGCGAAAATTCCAGACGTTTGTGACAAATGAAGTTTCAAATAGCCGGTATCGAGAATGTAGGGTAAAGTAGTTGAACTGATAGTAAGTATGAAATTTTTTATTGCGTTTTCATTGTTGTTCCGTTTGATTGTGATACACTTACATGGATTACAGATTGGTCCGTCCATCCATTCAGGAGTACCTCGTTCAATGTCATCGTCTTCATCCGGTACCTTTCACTGTGTTCGTGGTTCGGTGTGCGCTCGCGGAAACAGCCAAGTTACTAAAGGTTCCGAGGTGCGCGAGTTTGTTGTAGAGTGCTTTTCTCATAGTTCGAAGAGCAAATTCCCAGTTGCCATCTTTTGTAGCCTTCCTACCAGTTCCATTGGTGTCTCTAAGACACTTGGCCCCAAGGAATGGTGAATCTGCCATTGCTTTCGCTCGCTTTGCCCAGTGTGCTTTTGCTCACCCTTAACGACATTGAATTCCGGGAAAGTTTCTTGTTTACGGGTCATAAGAATGAGGTTGCGTCGCTGTGTACCCTTCCCGAGGCACGATGGGTTCCAAGAGGATTCGAGGATCCTTTGAAAAAAAAAACAATTAGTTTGGTTACGGCGCCTACCACCCACAATGGAGCCCAACAAGGGTACATGGCAGAACATGGAAACAAGTCTTCACAGCGACAGTAGTGCACTGTTACTATAAACTTAATACGCTTTACCCTAAGATGGTTAGTCAATCAAGGTTAAACCTTGTCGCCACAAAGAAATGGAAGTGAACGAAAGATGATCATACCAGACTAAAAGTGGACGAGAAAGACGTAAATATAGAGAAAAAGAGATATATATTAAAATGCGACTGTCGATTTTCACTGGATAGGCCAGCTCAGGGGCGTTGTCTTCGAGAAGCCTGGGCCAAAGAGGCGTGTTGCCTCCACCAGAGGGTCTTTGCAGGCCAATTAATCATCCGGTGTCGCCTCAACCACCAGCATCCCTTTTACCCGGACAGCGCAAACCGGCGCAGGGTAAGGGGTGGAGTAGACCGAAACCGCCCATTGGCTGGGGTTCGTGCAGACGACACTCACCAAACGCCTGTTGGCTCAGATGCCCTATTAGACGGCAGCTGTTATAGTTGAAAGACTAATCGCTGTTTTATCAAGCACATCGATGAACACTCAAAGAATCTCAAAATAAACTAGGATTAAGTACATCATTGCTTGTGCAAATGAGGGTGCATCACTTTAAGAAACACGCATTTTGCATATGTACTAGCACCCGCGCGTATGAAACATATATGAAGCGTCTTCTATGCTTCGCAAAAGCTCGTAATGTGGCAGCGCCCCTTTGCAACTATTAGTAAGGTTGATCTCCATGGCTAATGTATTTGCTGATTAGGTTACTCAGAAACATTGAGCGGCCAACCACACAGGCACTTGGAATAGGCTACCCCATTATCCTTTCCCAGATCTTATATGCCTGCAAACGCAAACTAAGTGCAGCGCGCAGGGGCGCGGAGAAGGTCGCACGCGCTTTTTCTAGCTCCTCACTCTTTGTTTCTTTCCCCTCCCTTTAATTATTATTTCCTTATACATTATTGATTTCGTTCTTTCCCCCTCCCCTATCATTTGACTTAATTACCGATTATTTTCTCATATCTCCTAGAAAGATTCTCCGCTCCCTAGTCCAGCCCTTATCGGGGCATAAGTCGGACGATGTAGGCCCACCTAGCCTATTCTTGCTTTCTTTCGAGCAACTTTGTTTAGTGATGTTTGTTTTTATTACCCCCCACCAGTCGATTCCCTTTCTGTGCCCCGGCACTCCCTTCCGATGGGCGACAACCCCACTCCGACCTCCCCCACGGGGTACACCTTGAGCGGCAGCTCCAAACGCTCTCGAGCGTTTGAACTTCTTCTCCGGGAGGCAAGCAACCTGCTTCGGCAAGATGGGGCCAGAAAACCTGTCACCACGCCACCGTCCTCGCAGGGTTCGCAAGAGTCCTGCTTAACCACGCAGGCATAAACGATCCGCCGCGGATGCCTCGGGTCCTCGCGCTCCCTCGCGCCAGCTGTGTGGTGGGACAGCTGGCTGCAAAAGAGTACCCAGCCCACCCTCCTCCCCTCACTGGGGCCTCGAGCGTTAGAGAGCTTTGCGCACCGTGCCTTCCCACCAACGCCGGGTGCCGATTTGAGCGTCCTGAGGAGCCCTCTGCTCACCCTGCGGCTAGCGATCTTCGGCCCCGTTCTCCACAGCACACAAGCCCCGGCTGGAGACGGTGCTTTATAGACCGGCTGTGAGGAAACTTTCCGGACGGCCACACAGGAAGCCATCTCTTGCTTGGCTTCCTTGTTAGGTGTCAGTCGCATCCGCGTAAATTTCAGCCGCAACGTTGTCGCTGTCGACGTCACCGCCGGAACACCCCTCGACCCCCTGCTCGCCGTGGCCGATATCTGCGGCATTGCTGTGCGCTCGAAGCAGGCGTCGACAAACACCTGCAGCGGCGTCATTGTAACGTCAAACTCGCACTAGACGAGGATGCAATCTGCACCAACATCGTGTCGCGGTTGCGAGTGCTTCAATGCTCTCGCTCTGGTCGCGGCGTCATCGTGCGTTTCGCCATTAAGAAGGCCCCATCTGATGTGGAGCTTTTCAAACAGCGCCGCCCCGTGCGTGCTCACCGTCCACGGCCAATTCAGTGTGAACTCTGCGGACGCTACGGACACGCGGATTTAACCTGCTCGTACGAGCGGCGATGTGTGCGTCGTGGCGGACCGCACTCCCTCGGGGAGTGCACCGCGATGAATGCGAAGTGCCTCTATTGTGGTGCAACACACCCCTAAACTGAGCCCCGTTACCCACGCTGGCAGGAAGAGCCGCGCTTGTTGGATGTGTGCGCCGAGTCGTCGCTGCAAATTTGGCGCCGCGAGGCACTCGCTCTCGCGCGGGGACGGAATACAGGAGTCCCACCAACACCCGGCTGTGCCACCTCGTCCAGTAGTCACACCCTGCTTTGCGAGAACTTTTCGCACGGGGCAGCTGCAGGTGGTCCCTCTGCAAGGAACTCACAAACCGCCACCGACAAGAGGACCACTGTCATCACTGTCCTCTCAGCAGCTCTGACAGCTGCTATGGACTTTCTGCCTCTCGGCTGCCGCGTTTGCCTGCTCTGCGCTGCAGCGCTGGCCACCCACCTCGCATTAACCAGCGATGGCGAATGAGCGACACAAATCTAGGCCGCGCATTCTGCTATGGAACTACCGTTTACTGCGCCGCGTCATGCAGAGCACGCGGCGATTCTTCCCCTGCGCAATTACGATGTCCTTGTCTTGCAGGAGACGTACGCTCGCGCAGAGAATGTTTCGCTGCCTGGCTACATCGGCTACAGCAGTCCCACGCAGTGTAGACTGGCCGAGTGCAACAGTGAGCCGTGCTGTGACACAACCCACCCGACTGGTAAGCCGCGCGCCGGGTCGTACATTCGTGCCACGCCCGCACATGCGCTTGTCCGCACAGAACAATTCTGCAGTGCGACCACTGAGTGCGTCGCTACCACTGTGCGTGTGGACGGCGTCGACACTTCGGTCGTGAGTGTTTATGTGCGCCCTGTTATCGCGGCCAGCTGCGCGTTTGTACCGCGCCTTCCTGCCGCGCTCGCACGTCACCACGTACTGTGTGGAGACTTCAACGCGCACCTCGTCAGCTCGGGGTAACATACCGCCAATGCACGATGTCGGGACCTTTCCGACCCGATCAGCTCAGTGGGTCTCCTCGTATTAAACTCAGGGGAACCTACATTCATCCGTCGCAATGCAGCCTCGACTGTGATCGACCTGGCGCTGGTGTCAGAGCGCTGCTCTTACGAGTGGAAGCGCCATGCTGACACTGCTGGGTCTGATCAATACCCGACCACGCTCCTCCGTGCCACCCCAGCCATGATGCCGTTCGTGAATACAGTGTTGCACGGTGGCCACTATTCCGCAAGCTATGCGCGAGCGTAAAGAGCAGTGGTGATTTCTTTTCCCGCAGCGCGGGCTGCGCTGAGCGTGCGACAAAGCGCTGTGTTGTTCCTGCCAGCACGCCCTGCCCTGACAAAAAGCTTCTAAACCTCCGCGCAGTGCGCCAGCGCGCAAAGAGGCGGGCGCTACGTCCAGCGAACTGCTAAAAAGAGCTTACATGTACGCATTTCATGCTAAACTGCAGCTTGGTCGATTGAAATATATTTTTACTTAAAACACGACAAGCTGCGCATAAGAAGGATGCGTATATATAATCAGTTAATCGCCCATCAACTCGTTCCGAGGATCCAAAGAAAATGAATAACTGTTAAGACAAAAGCTTTCAAAAACTCATTTTTTTCCGGTTACCGTCAATAATTGGAATACTCTATCTGCGAACCTAATAAACTTCGATACTGTTCAATCGTTTACGGGAAAACGTAATCACCAGTTACCCACTGACATTAATCTAACGCTTGCACCATAGGCTTCAATTGATGTTACACTTGTACTTTTTTCCTTTAACTAAATTATTTTATGGTATCCATTGCATTTATGCGTATTATCCACATCTATGCGTGTTGCTGATGGTGCCCCCCTTTATATGATGTCTCCTTTTTCGATGTTACGTAATAAACGGATGTTTACCAACAGATGTTTGTCGTCATTGTGTTCTGTATATTTTTTTTCTTTTTCCCCTTTTTTTATGAATAGCATAAGTACAAGCGTTTCAGTCTGATGCTCTTATTCTCGATGGTAATGTCCTGCGTGATATTTTTGTTGTTGTTACTGTTGTATTTCCACATGTTTTAGTTCATGTATCACCCACCCCTGCCTAAGGCCTCATATGAGTGGCTGGCAGTACTTCTGAGATAAATAAATATTAGTGTGAAAGACAACCCCGTTGCTGACGCACTATACCAAATATAAGTCAAAGCAGCGGTGGATGAGTGCCCACCAGGGGATTTTGCAACCATTGCTACTGCACAACGGGAGGACAGCGGCTTTCAGGTACTACGACTCCAAGAGAACGCCCTGAACTTCAAAGATGTACAACTTCCAGGCTGCCTGATTCCACTGGTTTTCAACGCCTCTGCCGGATGTTCTCGCCCCTACGTTCGAACACAATTTCCCTGCAGCGTCTTCGATGCCTTGCATTCCTTGTCGCACCCCGACTACGTGCTACACAAAGCCTTAGAGTGCCTCGACGCGCTCGTTCGCCTCCGCTCCGTTCAGAGTGGAGACAAGCGCGTCGTCTGCTACAGCGGTCGCTATTCGCCTCGTGTGCGACCGATGGCGGCGCTGCGAACGGCGCTCCGGTGACGCAATGGCGGGGATTCGGCTTTTGTCGTCTGCTACGCTCTGGCTAAAACAGCAGCATTTTTATTATAGTTCGCTCGCGTCGCACGGCGTTCCTCGACTACTAGCTGCATTTTCTATATTTATTGTGATGACTGCTAGCATTACATGAGTTTAAGAAACGTTAACATTTAACATATCTTCTGTATACCGACAGCCATCGCGGTCAGGTTCATGCCCCCGAGTTCGAAGCGTCGCTCACTGGGCTGGATGGCGTTGAAATAGCTTACGTGAAAGCGCGAACGCCCCCGCCAAGTGAGTTAATGAGAGTCTCCGCTGCTTTGAAATCGCAGCGCGATCAATTTTGCGGCTTATTTGCAAAAATCAGCGTTGTGTAGACAGACTTGAGATGAACGAAAATTCACGCTCCACTCCCAATTGTAGTCATGTGGACTTGTGCAGACACGACAGCCTACTAAATGAAATCGATAAGTTCATCGACCAGCGGGTTATTGCGGACCGCTAGCATAGATTGGGCGAGCTGGATGCAAGTAAGATCGCTCGGAATGAAATGCCAGCAGTGGTGCGCGTGGTACAGTTCGACTCTTATGATTAGAGATAGATACGTTCATAAGCCGCATTCATGTTTTCGATCGCGCAGTGCTGCCTACTCGACTGTGCGAGCCTGCCAATGGTAATGACAGGATGGCGCGCACTATATTTCTAATGCTTGGGCAACACGATCCGCTGCAGTGTTCGCGTTTCACTTGACACCGATAGTACAGCTTCGTAAACATTAGGAAATCGGCGAATGTGTCCAGGAAGAGGAGAAAGAGAGCTCTTTCCCGCAGTGGCGTAAATCCATAAAGACCACAAGGGGGGGACACACATCTCCCAACGGCGGCCATTTTGTTTTTACAAATAAGCTTTATTTTTAATTATACAAAATTAAAATTATGCATTCACATATAATAATAATAATAATAATAATAATAATAATAATAATAATAATAATAATAATAATAATAATAATAGAACGAGCATGAGTGTCGGGGCCCAGTGACAAAAAATAGCACTGGGCATCCAAGCGGCATCACATGGCGAAGTTAGTTTCTAACACCAACTCGTGGGCAGGCGCTTACATCTCTGCAGCTGCATCACTCGGGTTAAAGTATGCAATAACAATGGTAGCACTTTCTGTGTTAACGCATAAAGGTATTTCCCATTGTGCGTATCGGCTAGAAGTACTTCGTTTCTGTTCACTGAAGGTGCTTCGGATTTCAGAGTTGGTTTTACGGACACTTCGTTGTCCTTGACTGTCAAGGAATTCAAACGTGACGTTTGGAATATAAATCTCAAGGGGGGGACACTTGCAAGGGGTGTCCCCCCCAGCCTGAGCACAGGGGGGTCAGGACCCCCCATGACCCCCCCATGATTTACGCCACTGCTTTCCCGCCATTCTTTTGGCCCCTGTGGCTGATTATTGTGATTCTTTAAGGCTCATTTACACTAGCGCGACACGACACCGATTTTGGTCTGCCGACTGTCTTTGGGAGCGTCTTTTGCCGTGTCGTCGTCCCATTTACACTGCAACGACACCAAGAGTCCGCCGATGGTCCGTGGGGCGGACTCTTGGTGTCGTTGTATTGTAAATGGGACGAAGACGCGACAAAAGACGCTCCCAAAGACTGTCGGCAGACCAAAATCGGTGTCGTGTCGCGCTAGTGTAAATGAGCCTTTACCGTGCTGTAACAAGATTGAATATTTTTAGGTGAGAGCCTTAGATTCCTCATCAAATGCGAAAATTGACCGTCGGCGTTCCCCGTCGCCAGCGTCAACACGAGTGATCCGAAAATTCATCACATGATCACGTCATCATGACATCCCAGACCGACAAAATTTGTGACGTCATAACGTCATGTCACATGATTACGTCATCACATGACATCGTCGCTTTGCATTGCTTCCGTGATTGGTGGGCCGATCTCGGAGGCGATGCAAAACCAGGTGATGTGTGGAAAGCTTCAATGCAAAACCACGTTACGTCCAGAAAGCATTCGGAGGGGGGGCGGCGAAGGAACAATACATCGACTCAAGAAAAAGATGGCTTTCGCCTTCGAGTCAACTTAGGCAAATGCATAAGGAACTCGAGTCTCTTTAGTACAGTGATCGCACCAAGCCACATCAGGAGTCGACCGTTGAGACTGCATGATTTACAGTATTTTATTGCAAATACATCTTTCGATGCGAAAGCTTCATATTTATCAACGTTAGTATGATTACACTAATTCTGTTCAGCATATTTTCAGACCACCGTGAACTAGTGAAGAAACGTCGATTTATTAACGTAAGGATTAAAATATGTTGCAAAAAATAGAACAAACACAAAAGAAAATCACTCCAGACAACCTACCGATATTTCATATCCCCGTCGTGCATCCCCTTTAGACTCACCCTGTTTATTTCGTGTTTCAATTTAAAGTACTTACGACGCGCTTACACAGCAGCTGCTAAAAATGTGTATTTAATCAAAAGTTGTTGCCGGTAACGCCACTTAATTTATTTGAATGACATCACACGTCGTTTGTCATGCGCTTAAAACTCCGAAAAGAGGAATTCAACCGAAGGCACAGGCTTGGCAACCGAACACGCGCAGCACGCGGTATACATTTATTGCGCTTTAACGCAGAGAAGGAAGCTGAAGCCCAAACGCTGAAGTCAGTTATCGAAAACGGGCAGGAAAGTCATTTTGAGTGCGCCACGGCCATAGAACAGTCGCGAAAAGAAAAATTCACCATAGAAGCAGATGTACACATGGTTGGCTAGCAGACGACAACAGGAGCAATCGACGCAGAACGTGCTCCTGACGGCAACTCCGCTCGATTTCGCTGTGCATTTTGCTTGAACATTCAGTACAAATTGCTTTATCAACTCGCCCACCAATGTTTCAATAACTCGAGCGCGATAGACAGGCCGGCAGCGTCGAGCAGCCTTCACGTAGCGAACGCGCGCGCGAAGAGCTGCATCCGAGTCCTCTCCCTGACGTCACACGCGAGAGGGCGCCACTCCAAGATCTCGAGGCGAATTACTGATTACAATCGTCAATGCGCGCACTGACAGCGCGCGGATTCGCAGCTTTTTGCTCACGAGTAAAGACACTTTGGGCTGGACTTGCCTTCGCAAACGCATAATCATTCACGGATGTTACTAGTTATAGGTTTGTAGGCACGCATCACAGCTAGTAATCGAATATGTTTCGCGCCGAAAGGTGTTGCAGAACGTAATGACCCTCACCGCCGGCGCGGCTCCTGGCTGCGGCTGAATGGTGCACAGCTGCTTTGGATCACTGAGAGCTGCAGACATCACTATTCACTTGTATACTTTACGGGTGCACATATTCGTTTGTTTATTGATTTATTTCTACACGCATACACACAGCATTTCACAACATACATCAGCAGTGATAAATATGCTGACGGGAGAACCCTAAGGTCTACTCGCTGTTTAGCTAAATCTTAAGGCGAATAGAATTCGCGCGCAGGTTCCGAGGCTGCTGTTTTATGTGACCGATTGCCGGACATATTCGTCCTCGTGTCCTCCTATTGAATGCCTATTTAAAATATGGCTGTATTTCCTATTTCGAGAAAATACCAGCGAAAATGCGGGAAGCATCAAAATGTCGTTTAGCAATCGCAGCGGAAACGACTATACTCTGTGATGCTTCAATTTTTAGAAGTGAAGCTCCTTAGGCTCTCACGATGTCCGTTGTCGCGGTCGGACCGAAACACGGGTGTTTCATATACCGTACAAAGAGCCTTCATAGCGCGCATATGGTTTCAAAATTGACCGTACTCTGTCCGTCCGTACGTACATAAATACGTCCATCCGTCCGGGCGTCCGTCCGTGCATCTGTCCGTCCGTCCGTCCGTCCGTCCGTCCGTCCGTCCGTCCGTCCGTCCGTCCGTCCCTCCATGTGTGCGTGCGTCCGTCCATCTGTCCGTCCTTTATACTAGTCGGCGACTTCAACGTAGACATTATGGACCTCAGGACCTAGCTTCGCTCCGTCATCAGCATTCACGTCGTGGATCTGCAGCCATTTTTTTCAGCGCCGCGAATTCCACGTTGAAATTAATGACCGCGTTTGGTACACAAAAAGCGTTCCTTCAGGGAGCTAATTCTGGAAAATTATTCCACCGGATAACGAAAAAAAGTTTTCTATTTGTCGTTCTTGTTCCGCAGGAAAACTCAACTGGAGTGAATAGTTGCAGTTCATTACAGGCACGACAATATTCATAATCGCACCTTCATGCATCAAAAAAAAAAAAAAAAAAAAAAAAAAAAAAAAAAAAAAAAAAAAAAAGGAGACGCCTGCGAACGCGAAAGTACGATTTCCAAGCACACCCCAAAAACAACGCCAAATTTATGAGAACGGTTCAAACGCGCTAAAACCATTTGGCGTTACGAGTTAGCTCAACGTTCGAGGCACGAACACGCAGTCAAAACCACTCACATAACTTGTAATAGTCTAATCTGTGACTGCGTTGCTAGTATTATACACGCTGTTCAAATCATCCCAAAAGTACCCGACGTGCTTGCAATATTCACGCTACATACACTAGAGGCACTCGTCGGCTGCCACTTGTCACGCTTTATTCTCACTGTCCACAAACGTTTTCTTTTAGGATCCCTTGGGAAAGAAAACATCTTCCATCCATTCCTAGAATGGTTCGTGCACTGTGGCACGCAACATGCAGTCATCTTGCAGGACTCGCGACGAATCAGACGAGCGACAAGGCGGCAGGCGCCGCGTGCACGTTTAAAAAAAGCGCGGCGTGGGCTAAAACATGGCGGACGCGTGAGACGAGGCGGCGTCGACCCTTTCAAAGAATGGCCACACTCTAAGCGGGGGGCGCGCGCATCGAGGCACTCTACAAAGCCTCGTCACGGAGCGACACCTATGGGTAAGCATGAACATTGATGTCAACCGCTGTACATGTGCTTGCCTCATGTACCAGCAAACGAAGGAAGATAAGAACAGGAGAGAAAGTAAAGGCAGGGATGATAACCAGTCTAGAACGACTGGTATGCTACCCTACACTGGGGAAAGGGATGGGAATCTTTTAAAGATAGAAATAAAGAGAAAGGAAGGGAAAGCACGCGCACGGACGACGTCACACACTTCAGAGTCATGACTGAGCAGAAACAAAAGTCCCGTGAAAATCAGTTACGGGCTCCTTACCTTCACGCCTCCTGATTCGCGCTTCAGTCACGTGCACCTGAGAGGCCGTTTGCCCCAATAAAAAAGAGCCAGTATACGTTAACGTGTATAGACCGATTGGCTCAGACACTACCACTAAGCGACATCACGTCAGAGTCAATCGATCGCGGCTGTTGCTCTGTGGGTTAGGTTCTACGGCGTTCCCAAGAACATCACAGCACATGAAAGCCGTCAAATTGACTCCGCTCTCTTCCGTACTTTGTTCCCGAATGCTCGGTGCAACAACTTCAAGACGACGCCTACCATCCGATATCCAACGGCACGGTTGAGTGATTTCACCAGGGTCGCCGTTGGTGGCTACATTGCGCCAAATTGGCTACTTTTGGACCCCGTTGGCGACGAAAATTTCCAGTTGCCGCCTTGGCTCTTTTTTAAACTTGTGGTCTTACTTATTAAAAATGGTTTTGATTATTCACCTGTAATAAAGTCTCTGTTGATAATACAGGTTCTGTTCAATTTGGCTAGAAATTTGGCGATAATATCAAATGACATGGTTACTTTGGATACTTTTGGCGTGACTTCTGGCGCCTTTTCATGTCCACCCAACGGCAACCCTGGATTTCACCACCAGCTCAAAAACTCGCTCATGGACTGTCGGCCATTGATACCATGGACGGAGCGACCAGCACTCGTCCGCCTCGCCCTTCGAATAGCCTTATATCCCCCCTTTTATTGCACCTCTGATCTAAGGAACATACGGCTGTTGCGTCATCATCATCGCCCATCATTATCGTGATCATCATTTTCCCGCCACCGCGCCGCGCCTCTCGCGCGGCTCATGTCTAAACATCGAGGCGTGAGCCAGAGACAACGCGCCCACGCTCCTGGCAGTCTGGGCGCCGGCAGGCGCCGCCGCTCTACTTCGGTCATCGCCTTGCATTGAAGTGGCGAGAACGGCCCGGCCACGTCAGCCGCCGTCACGTTTTCTGACGGCTCTCCCTCTCGCTACATTGGTGACCAGAAGAGCTCACCCTTTGCCGAGCGGCCCGCTGCAATGCTGCCGCGACCGCACCCACCAGCGATGCCCTTCAACCCGGTATACAGCTGAGCGTGGTTCCTACAGCTCGATGCCACTGACGCACTGAATGGTGTCACGGTACAGCCGATGATGCACGCCATCCTGCTGCACGCGCTGCCGGTTGATATACGACATATTTATGTCCATCGACATCCAGCCCGCAGCCGTACCATGCTCGCCTGCTAGGGGAAAACGAGCCACCCGCTTCGCTGGAGCCGCGAGTTCCAGGCTTTCCCTTCGTCACGGCGAGCGGTAACAACCGGCCCGCAGCCCTCCCTTAACCACGACTTGACACCCCCCCCCCCCCCCGGCTCTACGAGTCCTTCAACATGTCCAGGTGTCCCGGTGTCCAGGGCATCGATTCCCCTCGCCCGACCACCCACCCAACGAGGTTCAGGACGTTCATTCTACCATTGAGCGGTCCACTGATCTGTGCATTTCACAGGGAAAGCTGTTACGAGATCATAACAACGGCCGATACTGGCGCTGTAGTTGCCCGCCACCGCCAGTGTCCGCAACCACTATCGCGCGAAATAAGAAAAAAAACTAACTAAATAAAAATACCCAGTAAAGAACGGAATTGGAATCCTGGCCCTCTGCGTGACAGCCCAGTACTCTACCACGGACCTACGCCGGTGCTTGGAAACTCCGCTACAAACTGACCCTATACAGGCTTCATGTCCGGTAAGGAATCGCATCAACATGCGTAATAAAGCGCTTTAGAACGGTAATATAACAACAACCAGGCGTCACACAATCTGAATTGCGCAACGAGTGGGTGATTAAATGATCCAACCCATTACAAAAGCCTCAGGCATAATTCTCCATCGTCGTCAGGCACAGCATCAACAAAGTGCACATAATGCCTCACAAGTGCTCAGCTGGTACCACGCTTTTCCGAATACGGTACGGTACGCAGAACTTTATTTGAAGATCCGGAGAAGTGCCACCGCTTAGGGTGACACCGCGGGCCGCTCTGAATAATGAAGAATAATAGCATAGAGGACACTTCCCCACTACACAAAACTTGTGATGATTTAAGGCGTTGTGGGTACCATGCAAGTGTACTTGCAGCAGTTGCCACAAGAGCGTTTAAAGAAGCCTCTAGAAAGGCCGCTCTTCCAGCTTTCGCTGTCACTGTGCTGCGCATTCCGCGCAGGCCTCGCGGTCTTTTTCGAAGTTCGCGGCCGCAGGGCCGTTGCGCGTACCTGCCACCCGCGACAGCTCATTTCGACTTTGACGGCTCGCGAAGCGTCTGAGATGTCAGACTCCACGACGGCTACCTTACCGCATGCCCTGGAGTCTGACATGGACACCGTCTCACCCGCTATTGAACCCCAATCACGGAGGCATCGCCGTCGACGGTGTTCGACGAACCCGACTTTTCGTCGACCTCCACACTGTGCGAATATTGCCGGCAGCGACCACCATCGTCCTCGATGTCTATGGCAGATGATGTTCGAGCACCTAACCAACTACGGCTCAACTTCCGAGACGCTGCTACTATGACTGAAGCCCGTTAGGACGACGTGCCTAGCCTTTGACAGAGCAGCCTGCAAATGTCACGCCCTCCGCGACGGCAGACATCGACCATGCCGACGTAGCACGAGCCCTCGTGCGCCACCTAATGAAGGTGCTTCAACTAAGGAGCCTTTGGCGCAGGACGGCAACCACCACACGTGTGACTGGTATGCAAGCGCGCTGATCACAACGGCGGCGACGCCCGATCACTCCGTGTGCCTTCCGCCCTTGGCTCCATGTTCACAAAGCCGTTGTACTCGACGCCACACCCGCTTACGCTCGCCCTAGGAAAAATAGCGGCCGAGCTACAGGGCACACGCGACGCGCGTTGCGTGTCCCTCTAATTCAGCCGTAGTGTTCAACAACTCTTCAACGTTCCGCGGGATGGCGACCTTATCCCAAGTTCTGCGTTGGATCAGCGACGCTCTTGTGGCTGCAACAACAATCTTTCTGATTAATCCCTCACCGTTAGCTACTACAGCTACCACAAAGGTTTGTTTGATCATTAATATTGACGTTAGTCGTCGTGTAAAGATGTACCAACAAGCGTCAACGCGGGTGTATCCACATTAAACTGTGCTATAGCTGCTAAACACCCAATAGAGAATGTGCAAGCTCTCATATCAATGTATAGTAAACATTCAACTACTTCTCTAAGGATATGTTTTACTTTGGTGTTATAACAATTCCTACGACGGGCGGATCAACCATGTTTTTATAGTATAATGATCACATAACACACCACGCCCTGGGCGTCGACCGTTGAGAGTGATTTACACTCTTTTATTGGAAACACATCTTATTATGACTTTCCGATGCGAAAACTATTTGTCGACGTTACTATGAATACTCTATGTTCATTATACTTTCAGACAACCGTGAACGAGTCAGAAAGCCTTCATTTATTAACGTGGGAATTAAAATACGTTACATAAAATCTCCGTACGACCTGTCAATATTTCACGTCACCGTCTGGTCTCCCCCCTTTCCTCGTGCTCTCAAACTTTTCATTTTCGTTTATTCATTTTCGTTTAAATTTAGAGTGCTTACGACGCGCTTACACAGCAGTTGCTGAAAACTTAGATCTAATCAACGGTTGTTGCAATAATGATCAACTAATTTATTTTAGTGACGTCACACGTCGTTTGTCCTGCGCTTAAAACTACGGATAACGGAGTTGAACCGAAGGAGCAGGCTTCGCAACCGAACACGCGCAGCACGCTGTATACATGCATTGCGTTATAACGCTGACACCGAAGCCGAAGCCCAAATGCTGAAATCAGTTATCGATAACGGGTCCGAAAGTCATTCTGAGGGCGCGTCGGTCATAGAACACTCAGGAAAATAAATCTTCGTCGTACATGCAGATGTACACATTGAACGCTAGCAGACGACACCAGGAGCAGTCAGCACTGAACGTGATCATGATGGCAACTCCGCTTGATATCGCGGGGCATATCGCTTGAACATTCGCTGCAAATTGTTTGATAAACTTGCCAATGGATCTTTCAATAACTCGAGCAGAACAGACTGGGCGGCAGCGTCGAGCAGCTTTCGCGTCACCAGAGCGCGCACGAAGAGTGGCACCCGAGTCCCTGCGATGGCGTCGCACGTGAGAGGGCGCCATTCAAAGATCTCGGGGCGAATCGTGAGCGCCTCTATTATAACTAACGGTCCGCGAGAACAAGCCGTAACTCCCTTCGCGTCTCCCAGCTATATGCCTACAACCTTCACACCCCCGCGAAAAAGTGTTGGCTGGGGCTGTAGGCAGCAAAAGAAATCTAGGTCTCAATCAAAAACAAAATCGGAATGATTTATGCAACATCCATAAAAACAAAGTCGAATAGTGTTGTAATATATGGCATACACCAAAACTTTTAAACGAAAGTAACATGGAGTGCCGCGTATTTGAAGATATATTTACCGTTAACAGATGCTGCCAAGTAACGTTATAATTTTCTGGAGGAACATCAGGAACAGTATGGCCGCCGGCTGCAAGATCTACAAGAAATGGTAGAATGACGATGAACATGGCTTGTGTGTCATGGACCGTTCGTTGCAAGACGGAACATAGGCCCGTTTCAATCCCGCGTAGCTATATGTGGCGCATTTATAGTGCGAGCTCTAACGCTTAACTATGACGTTCGTCTAGTGGATCCATTCATGTCGGTGCTGCTAGGGACGCCTTGTGTAAACAATTCATGCTGTCGCTTAACCGAAAAAAAACAAAGAAATTATTACCCATGCGACCAAGCACGGATTTCCGAAGCACTTTTTGAGACGTCAATGTGATTGTTGGCGTCAGAAAAGACGTCAAATTCCGTCGGCTAATGATCACTAGCTCTGGGCCTCAATAGCACTTCCCCAGCTATTGTGATTTAGCGACGTTACCTTTTAAAAACACAGTGAGGTGCAAAAACTCTGGTAGGTTAAATAAAATATTCGATGCGTGCCTCTGCGCATTGCTTTCGAATTTCTTTCGAACATGAGCAAAAATATGTGCGGAACAATACCGACAGAGTTAGGGCGTCAGAATGCGCTGTTTGTTGATCGTGGGTGTGATACGAGTAGTAATGCAGGTGCTGTCATTCTCATGCTTTCAAGGCACGAAGCACGGCCACAATCTCGGTGATTCATAATCAAAATGTTTGATATATATATATACACCAAAAGAGTTAGATATGAAGCTCATCCGCGTTTTAAATGCGAAGCATTTCTAGACAAACTTCGGCGGCTTCAAGCGTATCTATCTATCTATCTATCTATCTATCTATCTATCTATCTATCTATCTATCTATCTATCTATCTATCTAGCCGTCCAAAACTTCGTGCTCTCTAGACCGTATAGTTAATTGGACTTATACCAAAATTGGTATGACATAACATGACTACATGACGAGTATAAATCACAGCTCATATCATGATAATCATCTCTTTCTTGTCATGAACGGCAAGATCTACATGCTATGGCCTTCGTGCGCCTGCGGCCGTTTCGTTTACTTGAAATATAAATTTCTCGACGAGTATCAGAAATGATAGGTGATAATATGAAAATCATGACGTGCATGTCATGTATAGCATGAAATAAATTCCATGCTCATGCTGCGTTCGCGGCTGTTTCACTAGCTTGACATGTACCAAATTTAGTATTGGGTGACATGACTGTATATGCGCCATTAATTACAGGTGTTGTGGGTTTCGGGCTTGCTGCGTCCCGTCCGTAGTTAAAGCAAGGACGACGGAGGCTTCAAGTCAAAACGAACAACAACAATTTACTCAACTATGCGCTGCATACGGCAGGGTCGGGCCAGGGACTCAAGACAGCGAAGCGGCGACCGTGATTCACCGGCAGCAGCAATCGGCCAGCGCAAGTGGCAGGATCCGTCCTTCTTGGCAACCAAGTCCCCTCTCCCCTGGGTAGCGCGCAGGCTGCCCCTTTTCAAGCGCACAGGTGGCCCACGCGCACTGCCACTGCACAACACATGGCGCTATCTCTAGATAGCCGGAGTGCGTGGTTACCACACATCCCTTCCCCCTCAAGGCGGCTGGGTGGGCACCGGAGGTCGGCTCATAATGTTCGGCCGTTGGTATCCTAAAGCATAGCGAGGACAAACAAGAACCAATAAACATTTTCTTTTCGCCCCCGAAAAACAAGTAGATGCATCTTGCGCTGAACAAAACATCAGGGTACTTTGGGGAGAGAAAAAAAAAACAAGCACAGGGGAAGGAAATGAGTCATACTCCCAAACCCCTTATTAGGTAACCGAAGACGCAGGTTATACCACTTGCTTGACGGTGTCGGTGACTGGGTGGCCAAGCTCTAGTGAGGACTGTGTGAATGCCGAGCAGTTGCATCTTGTCGTGCATAAAAAGGTTGTCGATCGGGGGAGATGAATATGGGGCCGCACATTTGGTTAGTCCAGCAATCTCAACATGTACGAAAGCCTAGATTTCTGGGTGCGTTTATATAGTCCGTCCCACTTGTCAGCTAGGGTAGCTGCAAAACCTTTCGAGGCGTCACTGAGGGTGTGTGTCCGTTTTAACATCAGGTCCCCAAGCTCAAATCTAATGTTCTACCGGCTCTTATCATATTGCCTTGCCTGTTCCATGCGCGATACATCTAGGTACTGTCTGGCTTGTACAGCATCGGTCAGCCTATGCCTCAGGTCACCTGCAAACTGGGCATAAGGTCTCGGAAAAGCGGTTGCACATGTCAAAGCACTGTCCTGCGGGAAACTCAATTCTTTGTCCAGGTTAAGTTGAACAAGAGTGAAACCCGTTGAGCGATTCACTGTCGTTCTAGTCGCAAACGTTATCTCTGCTAGTTTCCAATCCCAGTCTTTGTGGCGCTTGGTATGATCGACAAGCATAGATTTAAGATTTGGGTTTACCCTTTCCGTGATGTTGGCTTGCGGGTGATAGACAGACGTGCGCTTGTGACGAATTCACAGGGCGTCACAGGAATATGTGAACACCTTACTGGTGAAGCACGTCGCGTTGTCCGTTATCAGCTGGGCAGGGAATCGGAACCTCCTGAAGGTTTCGAGAAGGCAGTTCCACACTTTCTGAGAAGTGAGCTTGCGCAAAGCAAACAATTCGAACCATTTCGTGACACGGTCAGTGACGGCAAGGAGATAGTGGTTACGCCGCGGGCTCATCAGAAACGGACCCATTACGCCACATGCTACTTTTTTTCCATGGCGACGTACTCTTAACTGACTGCATTGTTCCTAGCGGTACACCACCACGTAATTTCGCCTTTTGACAAACTGAACAGGAACGTGCATAGCGTAATACATCATGTTTGATGCCTTGCCATGTTACCGTATGACACAGCTTCTCGTAATTTTTCTGCCCTGAAGAGTTACCAGCTAGAGCACTGTCTTGGTAGTACTTTATGAACGATTTGCGAAGCTCGCAAGGGATAACAACTCGAAATGATGATTCCGCGTTACCATCGTCAACCTGGGGAAAGTGGCGGAACAAGAGGCCTCCTTCTCTGAGCAGGTAGCAGTCCATTTCCTCGTCGCTTCCTGCGTCAGCTGGATCGCGAGCCGCCACCTTTGCTGACACTTTACGACGGAGGCCGTCGCTCTGCTGCACTGCAAGAAGCTCCTTTCCAGTCACCAAAGTATCCCAACGGGACTGTATGGTTTCAGGTGGTGTCGTGACCACGAACACTGTTTCCGGCTCGACCTGGGTTTCAGTAGACAACGGCGCACGTGGAGCTGGGTCAGCAACTGTGTTAGTGCTACCTTTCTTGCACTCAAAGATGTAGTCGTAGCGCTGCAAGGTCAGCGCCCACCAAGCCAATCAGCCAGAGCGATTAGGTAACCGTTTCAGCCAAGACAGCGCTTGATGATCAGTCTGAATAACAAGATGAGTCCCATCCAAGAACATGTCGAACTTTAATGCAAAAATGATGGCCAGGAATTCCTTCTTTGTTACCGAGTAGTTGCGTTCCGCACCGGTCAAAGTGTGGCTTGCGAAAGCAATGGGCCTCAGAGCACCTGCGCATTCCTATAAAGTTACTGCGCCAAGGCCATCATCGCTGGCATCGGTCTGCAACACAAAAGGTTTGTTAGGATCTGGCAGCTGAAGGGAGGCGTTACAGGTAATCGCTTTCAAAAGCGTGTCGAAAGCTGTTTGTTGCCGACTGCTTTAGAGCCATTTCGCGCCTTTCTTCAGCAGCTGTGTTAGCGAGAGATGTCTGCGCACTGTGCAATGAAATCGCGATAAAAAGCAATCATTCCAAGAAACCTTTGTAAACTATTCGTCGCGGAGGAAAGTCCGCAATTGTGCGGAGGTTATCTGGGTTTGCTTTTAGGACATAATTCTCGACAACAAATCCAAGCAGGTTGATCTTGTTAGTAGCGAGCTGTAGTTTACCGGGATGAACTGTTAGACCGGCTGCTGACATGCGTGGTAGAACCGTATGCAAGTGTTCAAGATGCTCTTGAAACGTGCGCGAAAACACCGTCACATCATTAAGATACCAAAGTGCATAATTAAATTTTGCATCACCCAAGACCATACCCATCATGCGCTAATAGGAACTTGGACTATTGGAAAGACCCAAAGGCATGCGCACAAACTCAAACAAGCCTCTATAGCATGTGAATGCCGTTTTCGGGACATCGTCAGGGTGAACCTCGATTTGCAGATATCCACGAGAGGAGTCGATAGTTGTGAAGAACTTCGCGTTTCCCAGCGCAAAGGTTATGCGTGATATTGCCGGCAAAAGGTAGGAATCTCTCACCGTAACCGCGTTGAGCTTGCGGTAGCCCACGCAAACATGTGCAGTACGGTCTTTCTTTGGTCCATGGACTATTCTAGGGTCGTACAGCTCCTGTGTCGATCATCTCGTCCAGGTCTTTATCCAGAAGGGTTCGCTTGTGCTGGTTCAGCGGTCTCGGGTCGCCACACCAATGCTGGGCGTCGCCAGTATTGGTACGATGCACTAGGACGTCGGTCTCCCAGGACGCTTTGAATATTCCCAGGAACGGTGTCAGCACGGCCTCCAGCTGCTTCCGCTGGTAATTCGTTCCCTTGCATTCGCCGAGGGCCTGCATTACTGCTGACGGCAGCGTGGTGCACACAGCTGGCACGCCTTCCGTGTTTCCTGGTACAGGCATAGAGTCAGTTTTCTCCGCAAAAGGTGTTGTCTCGGACAGTCTATAAAGGCGGTAGCCTGTTGCCAGAAAGTCGAGCGTGAACTCCTCGTTTGCCAGAAAATCAAGGCCAAGAAGCATTGGCACTGATAGACCAGGCAAACACACAAATCATTGGCGCTTTGTTTTTCCGCTAAAACTTGTCCGTAAGCGAACACAAGCTTCAGCGTTTGGTACGTGGTTTGATACCATTCTCAATTGAACATTTCCGTAACCAAGCTTCAGCTTTTTAGCTTTATACTGTTCCAGCAACGGGTCACCGATTAAAGATATTCCTTAGCCATTATCAAAAAGTGCTGGTATGATAATGCCCAGCGCTTTAACATTCATCGCCGGTTTTGGAGACTGCACCTGCGCTATGCGTCGAACAGAGGGAACGATGAAGGATTCACCAGCTTGTTGTTCCTCGTCTGCACGTACTCGACAGCATTCCACGCTCCTGGCATTGATGGCCGTAGGCTGCGACACACTGCCAGTGTTTAGTGTCGCCGGCCGAAGCAGTTTCCCGAACGATCTGCATTCGCGCTACGGCGCGCAGTGCATTGCAGTCTCACATGCCCAGTTTGACCGCACTGGTAGCATACGACTTGCGCATGTCTGCGTTGGCCAGTTAGCCTATCAATGAAATCAGGCCGTTCGGCGGAGTGGTCCCCGGACTACCCATCACAGGAGCGCCTGGCGCAGTCTGCTCACGCAGGACTTGTGAACCCGGCATATCGGGACTGGAGGTCCGGCCAACTGTGCTCGTGTATGGCTGGAGTAAGGAGCGAGCGCTCTGCACTATGACGCTGATCCGCGGACACTTGCTCTCAGGAACAACTTACCCATGATACGGTGTTGAATGGGGCCCCGCGCCGCCCTTGCTCATACGCGAAGAGGTCCAGGGCATGGAAGGAGACATCCGTGAATGCACCTGGGCTCATCAGGTCGCATCAGGGACTAGCAACGAGGGGCGCCAAGCCAGTGACGGCTCAAGAGCAGATTGCGGCGCTGGCGGTGGAACGTAAGTGCTCTCAGCTAATAGGGCGTCTTGTACAACGCGGGCCTTCCGTGCGAGATGCTCAAGGGTTTTGAATGTGCGCCCGCAGAGAAATGGTCTTAACCTGGGATGACTGTCGAACGACCCGAGCTACTTTGTCCCTTTCAGAGGCTGTCGGTGCTGATCGGCGATGCAGTTCTTGCATCTTCCGGACGTACTCAAGAAAATTGAGTCCTGATTCTGGGTTCGCACTTCGAACTCACGCCGGACACGCAGCTCGTACCCAGAAGGCAGAAATTACTCTCGGAAGTGCTTTTCAAAATCTGCCCAAGTGGTGAAAGGCGATTGCAGCCTTCACCATCGTCCTTCGTCATCCCGTAAAGCCAACGGCAGGATTCGAGCCATCACGTACGCTTCCGAGGCCCCAGCAGCTCTGGCATAGCTTTCTACTTTATACAGGAAGTCAGCCACTGATTTCGGATCGTCGTAGCCCGTATACGTGGGTAGGTCGACCTGCGGTCGGAGCTGTGGCTCACTTACCCTCTGTGGCTCCACGGCCAGACTGCTGACGCGGTCCATGACCGTGGCGCACATCTCCGCGACACGCTTAAATGTGTCCATCTGCTGTGCCAGCAGCTGGTCAGCCGGCTGGAGAAATTAATCCGCCCGGCTGCCGGTAGGCAAGATCGTCCCAAATCAGAGCTTCTTTACGTCTGTCTGCGCCATTGGAAGAAAAAGAAAACGCGCAACAAGAAACAGACACACAAAAAAAAATCCATACTTGCCGCACGTAAACTCGGCAACCGAAACAAAGGGACCAGACCTACGTCCGCCGTGCTATTCCTACGGGCGAGAGCAAACGGCCAGCGCGGGTGGCAGCGTCCTTCCTTCCTGGCAGCCAAGTCCGCTCTCCCTTATGCAGCGCGCAGGCTGCCCCTTTTGAAGCGCGCACGTGCACTACGCGCACCGCCACTGTGCAACATATGGCGCTATCTGTTGATAGCCGGGAGTACGTGGTTCCCACAGTGTTTACTATACATGTTATTTGTAGCGCACAGCTTGCAGCGTGACGACGGGAAAGAAATAAACGAAGGAAGAAAGAACGCACGAAAGAAAGAAAGGAAGAAAGAAAGAAAAAAAGACAGATGAGCGCCAACTACCAACTTTATTGACAGCAAAGGCTGCAAGGCAAGGAAACTTCCGAGCGCGCGCAGATGCTTGAACTAGCTACGTCATACATGTCATCAAGACAGCATTGCATTCAAAAATAACTCGGATCCATATATACATATGATGTGTCACTGACACAGGCGCCCCCGTCCATCTCATGTTAAACGCTTCTAATAGCTTCCTCGCCGTTTCATCTCTACTTGTGACAATAAGCTTAACTTACGCGAAACGTAGCACACATGAGCATGACTTAACAGGCGCCGGTAGATGCGCACCATCACTTTTTCCTATGCTATTAGCATGCTCCCTCTGGCGGTAGTTGATACGCTGACCCATTCGTCCTATATATGACTTGCCACAACTCAGGGAATCTCGTAGACCGCGCCTTCGGCACGACGCCTGAAAGGTTTGACGTGCTTCTTTTGGCACCCTTGTGGCTTAGCACGAGAGATTCGCTCGCACAGCTGCGCCAATAGTATTTAGAGTGGAAAACAAATTCCATACCTCGTGGCCACCTTCTTCATGTTATGACTCACCTTGTGCACGTCTGGCACCACCTGTGGTATTGCACGTTCCCGTCCTCTCAAGTGCTCTTCCTGATTAGTGATTCTCAATTTTCGTAGCAAAGATTCGGCCACGGCATTTAAGACCGTCCGAGGGTAACCCACCTTGTCAAGTCCGTAAGTCTCAGTGTTAAGGCTACCGTGCATCATGTGGGAACATCGCTCTGCATTGCCTTCAATCGGCGCTGCGCAAGTCGTGTTCGCACATGATGCAGGGTAGCCTTAACACTCAGAGTGACAGACTTGACAAGGTGGGTTTCTCTAGGAAGGTCTTCAATGCCTTGGCCGAATCTTTGTAACCATAACTGAGAATCACTATTCAGGAAAAGCACTTCAGAGAACGGGAACGTGCAATACCACACGTGGTGCCATACGTAGACAAGGTGGAGCCACAACCTGAAGAAGGTGGCCACAAGGTATGAAAGTTGTTTTCCGCTCCAAAAACTACTGGCGCAGCTGTGCTAGCGAATCTCTCGGGCTTAGCAGCAAGGGTGCCAAAAGAAGCACGTCAAACCTTTCAGGCGTTGTGCCGCAGGCGCCGTCTACGAGATTCCGCTGAGTTGTGGCAAGTCATATATAAGACAAACGGGTCACCGTATCAACGACCGCCTGAGGGACCATGCCAACAGCATAGGAAAAACCGATGGTGCGCATCTTCCGGCGCCAGACGACATCGTCCGACGCCACCGCGTGGCAGGAGACGCAGAGTGGTAATTCCACATGCCGCAGTTTAAAAGAAAAAAATCACGCCATATCCACGAAGTGAATGATGATGAGTGGGCGAAGCTCGATCGTTTTCATCCATGGCAGAAAGAGAATGTGTTGTCTGGAACGCGCTTATACTTTATGGTCATCAGCGTCATCGTTATCACGTGTAGTGGGTACATTCCACTATACTGGAACGCGCTTATAACAGGGGGGCGGAAACTCCTTATACCTCCCCATGTGACGCGCTCTCGCATGCTGATACGCAGTGGCAGCGCCGCTTTTACTACTGGCGGCTGCCGGGCATCCAACTAGAAATAAATCACAAACAGAACATTTCTTTCATGACGTCATTGGTGAGGTCACCAAATAGAGGAAAGGGCGCAAAACTGAGAGGAGGAGGGTTGCCGCGTAAGCTCTCCTTTCCCACTTCGCATGCAAGCGGAATGTGTTCGTGCCCTCTTTCAGGTCCGCTGGCCGCTTGCGCGACACGGCCATTCGTAAAATTTCGTTAACATCTTTGAAAATTTAGTTCATGTGTTCTGAAGCGGCGAAACTTAAGCGGAACGATTGCTCAGTAAGACAAAACTCGATCGACACAAACAAAATTAATTCTTTCATTTGAATGTTTCGTACAAAAAAAAAAGAGACTGATATACGCGTAGTGTGAAAGTGTCAATCTATAAAAGCAACTTTAATTAACAACTGAAATAGGGACATAATGAGCAAACAGTGGACCCAGAACATGCGAACCAATGCGAAAATTATCAACAATCACGAGCAGGACACGTCGTGTTTGACTCAATCACGTTTGTTATGACGGCGCAAATATTTTTCTTACAGAATTCGACTACCGAACGAGGCAGAAGTTCAGAGGAACAGAGAGGCTTGAAGCGATGAGAAGTTCTTCAAGAAAGAACGTCGCTGAAAACAATGTTTCGGCAAGTTGAATTGTCTTCGTCAGGGCAGCAGCGTTGCCTTGACGAAGATAAGTTCACGTGTCAAAACGTTGGCTCCAGCGACATTTCCTCTAACGATTTCTAGAAGCATTCAGTCCATCACATGTATTTCAGTGACAGTATTAGAAGTAAAGAACCACAAGCTTTCAAACTGGCTACATGAATTGAGCTACATGCCAAAAAGTAAAAGATGAAAACCTATGTAGCCGAGCCAACACCCATTCAAGCCTCAAGCCTTTCATTAAACGTATTTTGCCGGGTAGGCTGTCGTCTTGACCATTAGTCTAGCGACACTGTGCTTGTCAGTACAGTCAGGCTTGCAGAGAACTGGGTTTACTCATGTACTCATGCAAAATTAATACCTGCTGAAATAATGGGCCCAAATACTTGTGCTCACCCGTTGCCACTGGGAAACCTGAAAAACCTTCGCGGAACTGGAAATCCCCGGGTTAAAACACCGCTAAGCCGCGAAAAACATGTGACGCCCGATTTAGCCACCTTCGTCTTATGCATGGTTGACTTGCTCGGCGTAGCTCACTGCGGCTTCCGTTCTGTGCACGCCACAACTTTCTTCTTTTATCTTTCCCGTACTTGGCACACCAACCGAACAAGATAACTGAGCGCGATCCAACTTCTGATATCGCTGAGCGATTGGCAAGGAGGAGCGGAGGCAAGGGCTACGAATTCAAGTCAACCACTTCCCGCTCTTCGCCGGATTCAAAATTCACAAAATAAGAAACATAACAAGACAAATGAGCAAAAGAAGAGTTGTTTACAGTCAAATCAAATTTCTTTATTTGTAAAAACACGCGAAAGCAAATAAATGCAAACATCCACATCAACCTCACTTCGATCAACCAGATCTTAGGATGCCCGGCAACCGCTATGAGCGTGCATGTTCCTTGAAACCGAAACTAGCGCTGAGTTTCCGGGGCCTGCTTATACTTCATCGTTATCACGTGTAGTGGCTACATTCCGTTATACTGCGTCATCGTCATCTTTATCACGTGGAGTGGGTACATTCCACTACACGTGGCTAACTACCTACCTACCTGCTACTACTGCTACTGCTACAGAGGAGGGACAGACCCACACCCTAAGGAGCTTCGCCCCTAAAAGAAATGCCAATCAGCGTCGGCTTCTGCATTGTGGACACTTGCAGCGCGTTGTACAAACAGAAAGACGTAACAATTGTGACAGTTGTTAGTTCACGCTTGTCCTGTGTATACCTATGCGTTATTTTCGAGCGTCCTTTTTTGTGCTGCAGCGGCGCGCTGCAAGTATCGAGCTGCTTGTCGTTCTTCGTGTGACAATCTGAAATCTTGATATCGCATTCATTGCTTCGCCCTAGTGGCGAAACTGTGACTTTTTTTAATGCACGGCTTTCCTGGTGACATGCATGACATCACTCCTTCACGCAGCTGCGCATGCTCCGAAGTTTTCCTGGCTTGCAGCCTTTGCTGCCAATAAAGATTTAGTGCTTGGCGCTCATCTGTTTTCCTTTCCCGTCTTCATGTTGCAAGCATTGCGCCACAAATGACATGTTTAGTGAACTTACGCACCAACTCGCCCAGGAAAATGTTCTTCTAAGTTGCAGGTAGTAACATGACAATTATGACATACATTTCCTGTACAGCATGATTTAAATGTCATACTCATCGTGTGCTCACGGCTGTTTCTTAGTTTGTTATACACCAGAATTGGTATTGCGTCGCGTGACTGTATGACGAACACAAATGACAAGTGGTAATATGAAAATCATGACATTCATGCCATGTACAGCATGATTTACATGTCACACTCATGGAGCGCTGACGGCCATTTCGCTTAATTACCACGCAGAATGCTTAGGTTCGATTCCTGCTGGGACCCTGATATTTATTATTTGTATTCCTCGGGTCAACGTAGCCCATGTCAATATTTCCTAACGCTCTAGCATTTCAATTACCAATCTCTGTTCTAGCCGCTCCTGTGGCACATGCCGCGGCCCGTTGTATAAAAGTATGTGCCACACGTGGCTGGAGCAAAGGATTTCACGACGTACGCGATAGGATTTTCACGTTATTCATGTCATGACCAGCCAGACATATTCGCTCTTACTCTCCCAAACTTACAGACAGCTTCTTACTCTCCCAAACTAAGTTTGGTCTACCCCAAGTTAAGCAGGCAATCACGAGGGCAACCAGACGTAGACGGTTAGATAGATAGCTAGATAGATACGCAGATAGAAATGCTCAAGGCGCCTGCACTTCGCCATGAAATGCTTCGCATTTAACAGGGTTCATTTTGGCAATACAATACACAATCTTGCCATGGGTGGGGTTATCTCAATTCATGTATTGCGCGGTTGTCTGTTCTTTCAAAGAATTTCTGTCAATGAACTCTTCTGGTAAAATCCAGACGCCGGAATGTTTACATAATTTGTCTAATTGGTTGTATCAAGAGATATTGGTCGCAGACCGAACTTCACCATAGGGTCGTGCACGATGCGCTGGGGTGCCAAGTTGTGTTTATACTTGTACATACAAACGCAGCACAACATTTTATTATGATATTTGCAAGGTTATCCGCTCTTCAAGAGCCCCACGGCCATGGGTTAAGTAGCATTCTGCTTCCCCACCAAGTTGCTGGTCATGGACATTCTGCATTTTCGGTTGCGTAAACGTCCGTGTCCACCTAGCCATCGAAAAATTTTCATCTTTAAGTTGGCTTAGCCTCCAGGCACTGGTCGAAACCCAAAAACTTCCGCGTTATTGGCTGCAGAAAAAAAATGGCGAAGCTTGGACAAAGCCACACAGGGCTTGTAATAGAGAACCTTGACGACTCTGAAGACCAATCTGGTTGCTTCCCACTTGTTTCTACGCCTTAGCTAGGTGATGCAGGTTTTTTTTCTAGGTGGCTTTCTCGGACGTTGCGTGGCTTTATCAAGTTGATGGAAGGTTGTTTTTACGTCAATTCTCGCCGCAGAGAGGTTCTAGTTAACGGAAAGACAGTCACAAGCACGGCACGGATGGGCAAGCTCCAGGTCTACAGAGGTCTACGGCTCGGGGCCGCCACTTCGCAACGATTTGTTGGGCTGACTGTTGTCTTCTTCATTTTCAGTAGACCAATGGTGAGTAGTGGGATTTACCCAATTTGTGTTCATCGCCTACGTAAGGCCTAGAAGCAACCAGATTAGTCTTCAGAAATATCCAGTTTCACTGTTTCATGCCTTGAGCGGCTTAGCAAAAGCGTCGCCATTTTTTTACATTAATTTGTAAATTTCTCTCGAGATTATTCTCCACTTTTTTCTTCTCGGCACGTGTGGTCCCGAAATGCCTTTCGCTCCATCGTATGTACTGTGTAATATGCTTCAAATACATATGCCTTTGTATGCCTGTTTCGCAATGAGTATTAAGTTGCTTTTTTAAAAATTTTTTTCGCCTGCTGAATATTTCCACCTGGTCACAAAACTGCGGCGAGCACGAGCCCACATCCAAGGGAAACATTGAAGAAGTCGTTTGGGACGGCGCGCGCTCTCGCTCGGTCGTTTTTGGTATTGTCGCTGGATATTGTGAGACCTGCGTCAGTCTCTCTGCGTGCGTAATATTTCTTGTCCGAAGACCTTCTTTTCACGTCTGACATTTGGTGGAGGTGCTGGGTAGACCCAGCCAATGATCCAAACACCTCCTGGAAGCCCTGTACCTATTGTCACAACACCTCTCCACCGGGCCACCCGGACAGTCCAAGGATTGCCCCCCCGAGTGTGAACCTCTGCCGGAGATGACGTCAACTGCGCCACCCCAGAGCAGTACGGAAGGTATTCCGATGGCTAATTACACGCTGCAGAAGCGACGGGTGCTGAGGGTATTTCATGGTTCCATTTTAGATGACGTCGAGGACTGGTTGGCACACTTTGAACGCGTCGCTGCTTTCAACGAGTGGACCGACGCCAACAAGCTGAGGGATGTATACTTCAGCCTTGAGGACGGCGCTCGCACCTGGTACGCGAACCGTACACCCTTCTCGACGTGGATTGTGTTTTGCCGTCAGCTGCCGGGCAAGTTACGGCAACTCCGATCGCCGTGAACAAGCGGAGCGGGCCATTCGATTGCGCATTCAAATGCCGAACGAAAGCGTGATGTACGTGGAGTATATGACGACCATTTACCTTCGCGCTGACCCGGGTATGGCAGAAGACCAGTAGCTGTGGCACCTAATGCGAGACTTAAAGCAGCTCTTCTCTGGCCTCGTTCGAAGTCCCCCGAAGACTGTGGCGGAGTTTTTAACCGAAGCCACGACCATGGAAAAGATTCTGGAGCACCGGTCGGCTGTATACGACGGCCAGGTCAATGCCGCTTCACCGCTGGGCCAGATTGGAGCGGCCGGGATTAACTTTGGTAACGAAGCTCTCTGCGACCTCATCAGATCAGTGGCACGCGGCGAGCTGCAAAGGATTCACTGCCCGCCTCCACCTATTGCAGGATCCATCTGCAGCCTCATGAGGAGCGAAGTGCAGCAGGCTCTACAAGTCCCGCTTTCCAGTGATGCTACCCCGCCTGTACCGCCGGAGCCCCGGCGTGCATCATACGCCGAGGCTGTAAGCCACCCCGCTTCGTACACCCTACGCCTCGCGATACGTTTCCGTCAGTCCAACCGATCCAGCATTTGGAGAGCCGGCAGCCGCTCCCAAGGAAGTCAGACGTGTGGCGCACACCGGACAGGCGGCCGCTGTGCTAGCACTGTGGTGAAGCCGGACATGTATACCGTGAATGCCAGTATCGCCGCCTCGGACTCCACGGTTTTGCCGTCGACTCGGCCAGGCCAACATATGGCGAAAGACCCAGAGAAATCGAGGAGTACCTGTCCCAGCAGCGCATGCCATTGCCCTTGCGACGGCAGTCGCGATCACCATCTCCACGATGATCTTCAACTTTTCGAAACTACCCAGAGGCGGCGCCAGCGCGTTCGCCAAGCCTTAGACGGGAAAACTAACGCAGTGACCTTCGGGGGGCGAGGCCGCTGACAAACGACGCGAGCTAGGGCCTCCCATCGACGCGAGTACAGACCAGCAGCGATTCGATGATGACAGCACCTGAACTCGAAAGCCGACCCTCCCTGGACATACCTGTTGTGCTAGACGGCCGCCACGATGCTAGTGCTTTATAAGACACAGGGGCTCCATCATGAGCAGAAAACTGGCGGCGCATCTGAAGAAAGTTGGTACGCCGTGGTACGAACACAAATCCGTACAGCCGGCGGACACATCGTCACCCCTCTTGGTATGTGTACGACCAGAGTCGGCATTCGCGGACGTACTTAACTCTGCAGCTGCCTTAGACTTCCCGAATGCTCCCGAGACCTCATCTTAGGCAGTGGCCTTTTGCGTAAATACGGTGCTATATTTGACCTTCGATAGCGCACCGTGAAATTCTCGACCGACAGAGTAGCAGAGAAACCTGATGACCGCCATCTCGGCACGTTTCGCATTTCTGCTGACAGCTTCACGTTGGCTCCGCGTTCAAGCGTGCTCGTTGATGTCGTGTGTGACGAGCCACGTGATGGTGAGGCCGTCGCTGAAGGCAACTTGGCACTTTTGTTTAGCGTAGGTGTCTGCGCTGCCCGGAGTCTCATCACGCTTCGCGACAGACGTGCCACACTGCTTGCGACTAATTTTAGTAATGAGCAGCGGCACCTTTTTGGCCCACTGCCATCGCTCTCGCCTACCCCGTCGAAGACGTTCCTGAATGTTTTGCCGCTACATCAATGAACAGTGGGCTCCAATCGACATCGACAGGTGTCTCTACGGCTCTCAGAAAGGTAGATATCAATTCGAGCCTCTCGGAGCAAGAACAAGCAGCGCTGCAGGAATTGCTGCTTACATTCCAAGGGTACTTCGCTTCGTCCTCGAAGGTGCGTCAAACTAGCATTACGAAGCACCGGATTATTACGCACACCGATGTCTCGCCCACGAAGTAACAGCCCTACCATATTTCGGCCAAAGAACGTGAGGCAATAAATGCGCAACTCGAAGAAATGCTCCAGGATGATGTTATACAGCCGTCCAATAGCCCATGGTCATCGCCAGTCGTTCTTGTAAAGAAAAAGGACGTAACGTTGCGTTTCTGCGTTGACTACAGGAAGCTGAATGACGTGACTAAAAAATACGTGTATCCTCTGCGCGAATCGATGATTCACTAGACAGACTACGGATGGCCAGGTATTTTTCATCCATAGACTCGAAAAGCGGATACTGGCAGATTGAAGTTGATGAACGAGACCAGAAAAAAACTGCTTTTGTTACACTGGATGGCCTGTATAAGTTCAAGGTGCTCCTATTCGGCCTGTGTTCGGCGCCAGCGACATTCCAAAGAATGATGGACACTGTTCTTACCGGTCTGAAGTGGCACACTTGCCTAGTTTATCTCGATGATGTCGTGGTGTTTTCGGTCACCTTTGAGGAGCACTTGAAGCGTCTGCAAGCTGTTCTGGAAGCGCTCCGCTCTGCAAACCTTACGCTGAAGCCAGAAAAATGCCACTTCGACTATGAAGAACTTAAATTTATGGACCAAGTTGTGAGCGCAGACGGTATTCGACCTGACCCGGACAAGACAACCATCGAGCCTCCTTTCCTGTGCCCCGTGACAAGAAAGCAGTACGTCGCTTCTTCGGCCTTTGCGCCTACTATCACCAATTTTTCTAGGATTGCCGAACCTCTGACTCGCCTCACACGTGAAGACGTACCATTCGTCTGGAATTAAGAACAGAACGCGGCTTTCATCGATCTACGAGATCGTTTGCAGGCACCACCAGTCCTTGCTCACTTCGACGAGGATGGTGCCACTGAAGTTCATACCGACTCGAGCAATATAGGTCTTGGCGCCATACTTGTCCAACACCAAGAAGGCACCGAACGAGTAGTAGCTTTCGCCAGCCGTACCATGTCTCGCGATGAGATGAAGTATTCTACCTCAGAGAAGGAGTGCCAGGCACTCCTTCTCTGAGGTAGAATAGTTCATCTCGGCGCAGGTCGGTAGAATAGTTCATCTCGCTCTACGGTCATCACTTCCAAGTAGTGACCAATCATCACTTATTGTGCGGACTAGCCAATTTAGAGAGACCCATCTGGGCGGTTGACATAATGGAGCCTTCCTTTGCAAGAATTTGACCTTACAATAGTCTATAAATCAGGCTGCAAGCACGAAGATGCTGATTCGCTCGCTGTCCCGTGCACCTAGTGATGTTTGTGATCCCGACACTGAGGATGACAGCGGCTTCCTCAGAGTCCTCACTGCAACAGATATTGTTACGGGGAGAATCTATTTACACAATCTACACACAGAATATATTCAGTGGCTGACAAGATGGCGCTCAGCTCGCACGGTTTCTCTACGTCGTCTTCTTTTCCATCCTCTTCGTCGTCCTCTTGAGCCCATTACATGATTTCCCGGCGGCTGGAGCACCGACCCGGTGCTACTCAGGAGGAAGTCGAATGATATGGCTTGAGCCGCGTAACATGCACTATGTCAGTACGAGGGTTCACGACGGTGGGATCAGTAGGGGCAATTTCGTAGGTGACGTCGGTCACTTTGCGTAGGATGCGGTATGAGCTTAATAGCGTGGGAGTAACTTCTCAGAGAGTTCAACGCGGCGCAAGGGGGACCAAAGCAGGACTAGATTACCGGGTGCGTAGTGAACGTCATGATGGAGAGCGTCATATACGCGCCTCTGATTGTCCTGCGAGTCAGCTAGTCGTCGAGCAACTTGGCGCGCCTCTTGGGCCTTCGTTATTGCTTCTCGAGCGTACTCCGGCGTGTAACTTAGTCCCGTCCGCAGCAGCGTGTCGAAAGGTAGCGCAGGGTCACGGCCGAACAAAAGAAAAAATGGAGAAAACCCAGCGGTGTCGTGTCGAGAGGAATTGTAGGCGAATGTGACAATATGACCGCACCACAACACGAGGACGCCAAGATTCGCGCAATCATCGACAATCTAGGACGCAAGACACCCGTACCTCGACACCTTTCTCGCAATCTCTCTTTCTTCTGCCTACGAAGTGGTGTTCTGTACGAGAAAAACTCGAACGGCAATGGGAAAGCCTACCTGCTAGTCGTCCCTTCTGACATGCCAGACATTCTTTTCGCCTGCCATGACGAGCCCACGTCCGGGCACTTAGGTTCTTCACGAACCCTCGCCATAGTTCAAGAGACGTACTACAGGGCCAAACTTGCTACGTACGTCAAGCGCTATGTAAAATGTTGCCGGGAATGTCAACGCCGCAAATCTCCGCCATTGAAGCCTGCAGGCCTCCTGCAACCAATCACACCTCCTAGGGCGCCATTCGATCAAATAGGAATTGATTTACCGGGGCCATTTCCACTGTCATCTGCCGGTAATAAGTGGATAGCCGTAGCGACGGATTACCTAACGAGCAGTAATGCTTTCAATTGGGCCAGTTCGTGCAATCTTGTAACTTGATTCATGGCTGCGCTAAAAACACGAACAGAAGAGACATACACACGACGGGCACAAGACCTAACGAGATACGCCGAAACAAGGGCCCTACATCGAGCTGCAGCTGCTGATATTGCCCAGTTTTTCATCAACCACATCATTCTGCACCATGGCACCCCGTCTTGCTTGATCACTGATCGAGGAGCACCTTTCACGGCTCAGATCATTGACGATGTATTGAAGCTTAGCTACACGAGCCATCGCAAGACGACGGCGTATCACCCGCAAGACTAATGGCTTGACGGAACGATAGAACGAAACCATCGCCGACATGTTATCCATGTATGTGGACGTTCAGCACAAGGCGTGGGATCAGGTCCTGCCGTAGACAACATTCGCGTATAACACTACCATCCAGGAAACGACACGATTCACGCCGTTCCGTCTCGTCTACGGACGTCAGGTCCAGACCATGTTGGACGCTATGCTACCACACGATTACGACGGTTTCCGTACACCTGACGCTCAGCAGCTTACCCAGTATGCCGAAGAAGCTCGACAGTTGGCACGTCTGCACATCACGCAACAACAAACTGCAGATGCACGCCGCTATAATCTTCGCCATTCACAAGTAGAATACAGCCGAGGAGATCAAGTTTGGGTATGGACTCCAGTACGCCGCTTAGGGTTGTCCAAAAAAGGTCCTGAGTCGCTACATTGGACCCTTCAAAATGGTGCGTCGCGTGAGTGATGTCAACATTTAGGTTTTCCCAGATGGAACCATGTCGCCCCAACGTCAAAGGCACTACCCAGTGGTTGTTCATATTATACGACTCAAGCCGTACTTCACGCGTTAGTGCGACTGTGCCGCGGCCTTATTACGTTTAGGAGTGAAACGCCTCATGCCGTGGGTCGTGCGTCCCATGTTTGTAGTACGTAGTAGCCACCTGCGTGATGACGATGACGATCGCGATGCCATACAACACATGGCATCGCGATATGGTCTCACATGCACATCGTTTGACCACATGCAACCAACCACCATCACGTCTTTGCCGTGGGTCGTGCGTCCCTTGTAGTCTGTAGTACGTAGTAGCCACCTGCGTAACCAGCAGTATCTCCCTGTGTGATGACGATGACGCTGCCATCACGGCACACCACATAGAATGTACCCACTATGCGTCATAACGATGACGCTGATGACGATGACGATCGCGATGCCATACAACACATGGACTCGCGATATGGTCTCACATGCATATCGTTTGACCACATGCAACCTACCACCATCACGTCTTTGATGATGTACCTCCGGAGCTTTGCCCACTCATCATCATTCACTCCGCGGATATGCTGTGATTTTTTCTTTGTTGTTCTTTTTCCTTCGATATGCCCACAGTGTGCTCGTTTGGTTTTTTCTGCTTATGCATGTCCACTTGCACGAGCATCGGGGCGATGCTTTTTTTTAGTGGGGGAACAATTCCACCTTGTCATAAAACTGCGGCGAGCACGAACCCGCATCCAGGAGAAACCAACGAAGAAGTCGTTTGGGACAGCGTGCCCTCTCGCTCGGTCGTTTTTGGTTTTGTCGCTGCCATATTGTGAGACCTGCGTCAGTCTCTCTGACTGCGTAATATTTCTTGTCCGAAGACCTTGTTTTCGCGCGTAACAATATATTTAGAAAAGTTTTTAACATTCATGCTGACAAGTTATTGTTTATCCCGTATATGTATTTCGACAGCCTCTTCTACCATATACCAAGCTGGAGCCTTTCATGGAATAAACGTGATGATGCAGCTACTGCCGGCCACAATGGCCTTTCCTTTTATCTCTTCCTCGGTGTGTCTATTTGCGTTTTTTATGTGCTTCTTAATTAGTGTGCCGTCAGAAACAAGCCGTGGTGATAATACCGATTTCCCAGCACCCAGTCATGAAAATATGCAATTGTTAGAGAAGCTTGCAGTGCCATACAAACTGGCGTTCTAAGTGTGAGTGACCGCAAAAAAGCCCGAAGCCCGCTAATGTGCAGAAGTGCGGGAGCCCGCAAATGACGCTGTCGAAGTTTGTGTGCGCCGTTTCCCAATAATTGATGCGCCCAGTTATGGGCTTGTCAGTAATCGGCCCCTTTTGATATGGCAATCATATCATTTTATTAAAGCTATCGAGCTGACTTGCCATTTCGCGTTGCCCCATTTCATTGCTGAATGGATATCAGCGCATGACTTTTGCAGTTGCCTGCAGCAGATGAAGTATTGCGCTGCTAAGCATGTGGTCCAATGCACAATATCCTGCAAAAAGGAATGGAAAAGTTGGGAGGAAACACTACGCAAATGGAAAAAAAAGGAACAGTTGGCAGATCCCACGTACCGTGGGAATAAGTGATATGCGAAGCATGTATCACGAGGTTTGCTGTGTGGCACTTTTCAAAATGACCATAACGTTATGAAGCAGGATGATTGTAGTACTCAGTTACAATATGTACAATATCCTGCAAAAAGGAATGGAAAAGTTGGGAGGAAACACTACGCGATTGGAAAAAAAAAACAGTTGGCAGATCCCACGTACCGTGGGGAATAAGTGATATGCGAAGCATGTATCACGAAGTTTGCTGTGTGGCACTTTTCAAAATGACCATAACGTTATGAAGCAGGATGATTGTAGTACTCAGTTAACATATGTAGAAATTTATTACGCATTCAGGTATCCATAAAAAATGCAAATGTGAGAACTGGTTGTTCATAGTTGCGTCACGATGCCACCACTAGAGGGAGCACTACCAGCACCATCTGTGGTAGGCTGAAATGTTGTTCTTGAATTAGTTCGTGATGTTCTTTACGCGAAGCGTAATGCTGGAGCGTATACTGATTTCTTGTTTGTTTATTTATTTATTTATTTATTTATTTATTTATTTATTTATTTATTTATTTATTTATTTATTATTATTTTTTCTTTGAGGCAAGTGGTACGAGGTGCACCGACGTTAAGTGCAGTAGTTGGGTGCCCATCGTGGGCTTACCAAGAAAGTGCACGACACTGGCATCTACTGGTGACTAGAATGGGTAACTTATAGTCTGACGAAACGTCAGCACTCACGTTAAATCACAGACGTCAGTATTATCGAAACGAAGCGTCGTTTACGGTGTGACAATGTGAATTTAACACGCAACTTTCGGTCGCCTACTCGCCCGTGCTGCAGCGGCTGCAGCGTGAAAAACGTACCACCATAGAAACACCTTGAAGAAAACTCAGCATCAAAAGAACCAAAATGCATGCACTAAAGAATACGCAGGATCATAGGTCGGCGAAACTTATGGAGCTCACTCAGACTCACTCATGAAATATATCTTGCGCTTAGGGCTCACTCGGACTCAGACTCACCAAAATTTTCCACAGCCGGACTCACCCGGACTCACACTCAAGGAAACTTTCTTCAACCGGACTCACATTCAAGGAAACTTTCTTTAACCGGACTCACTCGGACTCGAACTCACGAAAACATTGCTTACTCGGACTCACTCAGACTCATACTCACGGCTCGATGTGAGTCTGAGTGAGTCCTAGTAAGTCGACTCATGAGTCCGTTAGCCTTGAATAACCTTTTTCGACCATGGTGTCGATGCTCTTTAACACCATTATCGCAAGTAATCGGTGCTCTTCTTGGCGCCGTTTGATATAATACCTTTGATTAGAAGTTATGAGTGCTCGCAAACCAGTAAGCTGATTTTTTCTTTAAAGAGATGATAACATAAGATGTATTTATCAAGAAATTCTCTGGAAGAAATATGTTGCAGTAAGACTTTGATCTGGACGAGTTGCTTCATAGCAATAAGAAGGCACAGCGCGACTGAGACAATGGGCGAAGAACAGGCAACACACTCTATCGCTGTCTGTGTTGCGTGTTCTTCGTCCATTGTCTCAGTCGCACTGTGCCTTGCTATATCTGGAACAGTTGGCGGGGGGGAGGTAAAGGCACCCACGTACGCAATTCGTGCATCTGATTAATAAATATAACATTGAAATGGTGTATGAATAACACTGGAGTACGTGTGAATAGACGTGAGTATAAACGTGAATCCAGGTAAGGCTGATAGTCATGCTGAAGATAAGCAGATAGGAGCATAGGTTGGCAAAAAAAGTGGAACTCACTCATACTCACTCAAGAAATATATCTAGCGCTTTGGACTCACTCGGACTCACCGAAATTTTCCTCGGCCAAACTCACTCGGACTCACACTCACGAAAATTGTCTTCAACCGGACTCATTCGGACTCAGACTCACCCAAGTATTACTCACCCGGACTCGCTCAGACTCAGACTCACGGCTCGATCTGAGCCTCAGTGAAGTCCGAGTGGGTCGACTCATGAGCGAGTTCGCCGACCTATGGGCAGGATAAAATCATTAGAAATGTGAATCGCACAGGGAAGGCAGCAAACTTCTATTCGGAACTGCACAGCTGAGTGGTGTGTCATAAATCGTCAAAAGAAGTGCAAACAGTACAAGAACCTGAAGTTCTACATGTAACTACAGCTGAGGTTATAAATCCGATACGTGGTGTCTTCCGCGTAAAAGTGGCTTGACGTAACGCCACTCTTAGAGGTGTTACGTCCGCAAGCATTCTGTGAAACATTTATAGGCAGCATTGTTAAGATCTCCAGAAAATGTACAGCTATTGATCTTCGTAAGCAGAGGAACAAATTGCGATCTAGAAAGGCATCCCACAAGAAGATACTATCTCCCCTATGCTATTGTCTGCATGTCTGAAAAAATCACACCATCTCCCGCTAAAGGGAACCATGTGTACATGTGAAGCAGCGGGCGCTAACGCTTACACTGGCGGCGGCGTTGACGCTGGCGCTCATCGCAGCGTTGCGCAGGAGAGAAAACTGGGGAGGCGCAAAGCACGCAGCGATGGAGCGGTGTTTCCTACTGGAACATGTCAATCGCTGCTAATGGGCAATGAGAGACAGAAGACTCCGAATGGACACAGAGACCCGCAGTCCGCTTTTAGTTCACCCTCTATTGCATGGCGTCCCATATTTGGCACATACCGATTAACATTTTTTATAGCGGGCGCAAGATGACCAGTGAAGAATGTGACACAGTTAGAGTAATCCTTAGAGTTACGTGCACTAAATATAAAAAAAGCGCTGCCATCCCTAGAGCAGTATGAAATCTAGGCATGAAATAGATTTCACGGTGCACGTGCAAACTCGGATCATGAACAACAGTGACTGCTATATTTTTCTTGCAACCATTTTCTCGTTGCAGAAGCAAGAAAAAATTATTTTGGCATATCTCGTGGCTTTGAAAATTCATGCTCATTAAAGGCTCTTCTCAATTCCGTTTTCCACTGCGGTATATAGTCGGAAATCGGTATGTGCCATATTTGGCACAGTATGCATGGGAGTGATGAAATGTGCAATATGATGCCATCTATGTTTTGTTGCACAGTGCAAATACAAAACAAAAAGTAATCTTCTGAGATCATGCAGCACAGCTCGTTTTTGCCAGATTTCAGTTGTGGCGGTAGGTTTTGAGATGCTTCACGAAAATATCGAGTGTCAGCAGCAGTACCTGTCAATTTTTTGATATATTATTGGCGTGGGTGCACGAAAAAATTATGTGAAGTGTAACCAGTGCACGGCGATATTTAGCTTTTACGATTTGTCGACTACTGACGCTCACAACCACAAGTCAGCGGTTGGAAATTCGGGCAGGAAAGTACAGCAAGGCGGCACCATGCGAAGAACCAAACGCGTAAGCGGCCATCTTGCACGTAGATGTCGGCAGTCAGATGCACTAACCAAAATGTTCAATTATGCCTGAACACAGGAAGCAATTGCTTTGCTTTATTCCACAAATCAAGCTAAAGAGACCGCAATCAGTGAGATTTTGTTTTTCAGCCATGGCAGCAAGTTTGCTCGCCCACGTGCATAGTGTGCCATATTTGGCACAAACCTCTATCTTCATTAATACAGTCGCAATAAATCTGAAAATTTTTTGTACATGTTATTCTTCATGTAGTTATAGATAAAAAATGATCAAATAATTTTTCAATTGATTTTTTCATAATTCATGCAATAGAGGGTTAACGCGCACGCTGCGAATTTTTATTGTTCAACAACGCACAGGAGAAATCTCCCACCGGCACCACTTTGCAGGTCGAAATCCATTGCCATATATACGGAGTGGCCAGTGAACGGTTGTGCAGCGCGAGCAGTCGGTTTTTTGAACCAAGAAACTCGCTAGCAGACGCTGCCTGCGTCGGCGTCGCGAGGCGAGAGAGGGGGGAGCGTAGGAGAGGAGAGAGGAGGGGACGCGCATGCGCAGTGGGGAGTGTGGACGCCGCGGGCAGGGATGCCTAGAGGACAGAGGGGGGAAGCGTAGGAGAGGAGAGAGAGGGGGGACGCGCATGCGCAGTGGGAGTGTGGACGCCGCGGGCAGGGATGCCTAGAGGAGAGAGGGGAGAGCGTAGGAGGGGGAGAGAGGAGGGGGAGGCGCATGTGCAGTGAGGGTGTGGTTGCCGCGGGGAGGGATGCCTAGAGGAGAGAGAGGGGGAAAGGAGGTTTTTTTTTTCTTTTTGAAAGGGTTTGCGCATGCGCAGTAAGGGGATGTCACGCCGCACACCGGATTAAGCTCCGCCATAAGATGCTTCACGTCTAAAAATTATTCAATCTGTACTGGGCACAAGCAGGAATAAAATTTAACGGAGAATATTGGACACACTCTACAGCTGTCTCTAAAACAAGTGCGCTATTATTGCTTCTTTCCACTTCAAACAAATGGGGCGGAAACATAAACTACAATAGACACAAGAGAGCAAAACTTAAGGAGGACGCAGTGCGCGTAGAAGAGGAAATGGTAGGTGCAGCATTAAGAAATAAGAAAACGGTATGATTTGTCGGAAAACAAAGATGTGTGGCTGGTACCATAGTTAATATCACGCAAACGAAGGGGACCTTGTCCGCCGTCAGGGATGGGTGAAGAGAACCACTGTATCATGTTCGCTTCGGTAAAACAGTGGATAGGGTGCTAGGCTGCTGACCAGAAGGTCGCGGGTTCAATCCCGGCCATGGCGGTCATATTTCGATGGAGGGGAATTGCTATAGGCTCTGGTTGTGTGCGATGTCAGAGCACGTTAAAGAACACACGATGGTCGAAATTTCTGGATCCCTCCACTACGCATGCTCTGGAGGGGTGTAGGACGCTGGCGCCGCTCCGTACAGTAGAGGATTGCTAGAGAAGGAAAAGGGGGTGAGCGTTGGAGAGGAGAGAGAGGTGGAGGGGACGCGCATGCTCTGGAGGGGGTGTAGGACGCGGTAAGGAGGGATGGACTAAGCCCCCCACAAGCACATCCAAGCAAGATCAAGGAATGGAGCCAACCTGGCGACAGACACCACCTGCCTAGCCATTGCTAAGCTGCCCCTCTATGCTCTCGGCCATCACTCTATACTCCATCTCACAATTACCTTGCAGCACTGCCGAAGCTACGAGGAGTAAACAGGCAGTGTTCTTGCGCAGCACATAACATAGTCCCGGGCTTAACTCTCATAATCAACGAGGTGCAAGCGCTTTAGCTGTGCTTCTGGCATGACGCGTTACGGCGCTACGTGGCACGTTAGGCCCTTCACGCATGCACTTCGAAATTTCTGAAATAATGAAGAGATTGCCGGCTGGTAGCCGTAATAACCACCCTAACCTCGATGATGTACAGCAACATGGCAGCCCCCCATACACCCCAGACCACCCGCTTCCATCCGAATTCATGCTTTTTTACTGGCTCTCTGCCCTAACAGCAAGAAATAAGTGGCATAATCTGTCATCGCTTAGTCTAATCTAACGCTGAGGGCAAATAATCAGGTATCTTCTTTCGCTATTATTTATATCGCTTGTTTGTTTTGGTGCTGCTAGGACTACTGAGGCGATGCCAAGCCGTAAAAGTGGTGTGATGTTAACTGAGCAGATGTCGCCACAACATTAGCGTCGTGATGCGTTGACGATGCGAAACATCCTGAATGTCTATATTGTTTTCTGTGCCAATCATTTGCTCTTACCCTCAAGAACGGTACGCGATAGCTGCTGAAAGGGCGTCGACCGCGCTGACAAAAAAGAACTCGGTGAAAACGCCAGTATGAACGCTGTTATGAAAATAACCGCGTTCCTCACAAACGCCAGCGAACACGCCCTGTACAAGTGGGTTTCTGAACATAAAGAAACAACGAGGTGGCGTTCCCACAGAAGTTGGAGGGAGTAAGTATCGACAAGGTAGGCGATCCGATGCCAAAGAGACGACGAGCAGACGACGCGACGCGGATGAACACGTCTCGAGGAGGCTTTCGCCTCTCCTATTGGCTAACAAGCCCTGCAGCTTCCACAGTGCTGCAAGGTACTTCTGAGATGGAGTATAGTGACTGTAGTGGTGGTGGACGGCCTTATTGTACTACAGTGTACTGCTTGACATAGATGGTCACACCGCCTGCGGGACGCTCTGCTTCCTCGGTGCACACGATGGGTACTAGCGGTGGTCTGGAACGCGCTTATTCTTCATGGTCATCAGCGTCATCGTCATCATTATCACGAGATACTGCCGGTTACGCCTGACGCGGGACAAGGTTAGACCAAGAGGAGCTTCGCCCCTAATAAACAATGAACGATAGTCCTGCGAAGACACGGTTGTTTGTCGTGTTATGCCGATTCCTATGACTGGGAGGGGGGAGGGATCAACTATGTTCTTTTAGATGCAAAGCATCTTATGCTCGGGGCTATGTCCGTCCCGCGTCCCTCCCGCGTCCCGCGTCCGGCCACTTTCATAAGTAGGGAAGCACCTGTAGCGCATAACCATCGCCATTCATTATCATCATCGTTTACCAACACCGCGCCGCGCCTCTCGCGCAGCTCATGCTGAGCTCGAGCCGCGAGACAGATACAACGAGTTCACGCGCCTGGCGGAACTGGACGCCGGCAGTTGCCGCCGCTCCGTTTGGCTTCGCTCAATAAAGTGGCGAGACAGCGGCACGGCCACGTTGGCCGCCTTCACGACGACGTCTCTCGTCTCTGTCCATCGCTACAGTGGTGACCCGGACAACACACCTTTCGACGAGCGGCCACTGCCATGTTTCGACGTCCCTACCCGCAAGTGCCACCGTTCAACCCGGTCTACCCCCGAGTGTGGTTTAAGCAGCTGAATGCCATTCTCATGGTGGATGGCGTCACCGCACAACCGGAGATGCACGCCATCCTGCTACACGCCCTCCCGGTTGAGCTCCGCCATCTCGCGGCCGCGTCGACATTCAGCCAGCAGCCATACGACGACCTCTGCACAGCGGTGCTGGCCTCCTACGGGGAAATCTACCGCCCGCTTCCTATGAGCCGCGACTTCCGGGTTTCCCCTCCGTCGACTCCAGCTCTAAAAGCCAGCCCGCAGCTCTCCCTTTACTACGACATTTCTTCCCCGGCTACGATTCCTTTTACCTCGGGTCCGGGCACAGGAGCACCCATTCCTGCGCCCGACCACGACGACCAGGTAGAAGACGCCCCTGCGTGGACCGACCTTCCCGAGGACCTCCCCGAGGGTCTCCGAAGGTACGAGGGTCCGTCACGCATGCCTACCACTCGCCCGTCTTCCCCAACCTGAACGGCTCGTGACACCTCTGACACATCAGACTCCACGACGGTAACCTCGCCGCACGCCCGGGAGTCTGCCACAGACATGGTCACCGACCGAGTTTCCTTCGACCAACCGAACCTTCCATCGGCATCAACGCTCTGCGCGTCTTGCCAACAACGACCACCATCGACCTCGAAAACAACCACAGCAGAGGTTCGCACCCCTCACCAGCCACGGCCGAACGTGCGGGATGTTGCAACCATGACGGAAACTCTCGAGGACCGCTCATCTGGCTCGCCACAGGTACAGCAGACCACGTGTGCCCAACTAACCACGCAGGCAGGCAACCAGCCTGCCGTGCCGCGTACATGCTCCCCTGATCTGGCCCCCCCAAGATTTTTCGGTGACTGCATTTGACGCACCTTCCCGTCCCTCTTCCGTATCCAGTGCGCTTCCTGTCGAACCCAAGATCCGTTATCACGAGCAACTGCCGCTCAAGAGCAATCGACCGAACACTGGGACGACGAGCTTGACAACTGCAACAGCACCGACTCCCTCCCCCCACGTGCCGCCATCGCTCGGGCCAGTATGGAAAGTTTCGACGTCGGATTGACCCACAGGCGGTCTCGCTATTGAATCGGTCCAGAGCCACTCTGCGCGCAAGCGTCAGTCGATGGCCGCGCTCGTGCAGGAAACACCAACAGCTACTTCCGACAGCTTGCCTTCGCCAAGACTCTCGCCCGCTGCGCAACTCCCAGAGCCGCCCACCAGAGACCCATTGGCTCCCGATGGTCCCTTCACGTTAAAGACCTGGACTGCCCACGGACACTTTGTTTCGCGCTATGTACACTTGTATATACGCCCCCATAATTTTGTATTACGGGTTCATTTCTGCGGGGGGGGAGTAATCTGTAGCGCATAACCATCGCCATTCATTATCATCATCGTTTACCAACACCGCGCCGCGCCTCTCGCGCAGCTCATGCTGAGCTCGAGCCGCGAGACAGTTAGAACGAATTCACGCGCCTGGCGGAACTAGACGCCGGCAGTTGCCGCCGCTCCGTTTGGCTTCGCTCAATAAAGTGGCCAGACAGCGGCACGGCCACGTTGGCCGCCTTCACGACGACGTCTCTCGTCTCTGTCCATCGCTACACACCCATTATGCGAACCAGAACACTGTAGTAATATGAAGGCCGTCAACCACTACCACAGTCATCAGAGTCATGGCCGAGAGCACAGAGAGGCTGCTTAGCAATGGCTAGGCAGGCGGTGTCTGTCGCCCAGGTTGACTCCATTCCTTGATCTTGCTTGCATGTGTTTGGAGGGGGCTTACTCCTTCCCTCCTTCCCGCGTCCCACACCACCACAGCGCTTGCGCGTCCCCTCCCCCCTCTCTCTCCTCTCCTACGCTCACCCCCTTTCTCTCCTCTAGGAATCCTCTACTCTACGAAGCGGCGCCCGCGCCCTACATCCCCGAGAGCGCGTGCACTTCCTCTCCCCCTCTCTCCTCTAGGAATCCTCTACTCTACGGAGTGGCTCCCGCGTCCCACACCCCACAGCGCATGCACGTCCCCTCCCCCCTCTCTCTCTCTCCTCTCCTACGGTCCTCCCGGTCCTCTCCTCTAGGAATCCTCTACGGAGCGGCGCGCACGACAGGTGGTGCGACAGCTGTATACTCCGCTGCGGGCTCCACGGTAGGGAGCAGCGCCCGCGTCTCACATTCCCACAGCGCATTATAGTCCTCTCCCCCCTCTCTCCTCTAGGAATCCTGTACTCTACGGAGCGGCTCCCGCGTCCCACACCCCACAGCGCATGCACGTCCCTCCCCCCTCTCCTACGGTCCCCCCCCTGTCCTCTCCTCTAGGAATCCTCTACGGAGCGGCGCACACGACAGGTGGTGCGACAGCTGCATACTCCGCTGGGGGGCGCCACGGTAGTTACGCGGTTGGAAATGACGGAGCGCGCGCGCCTCATTCTCTCTCCTGTGCAGCGCTGCGATGAGCGCCCGGATCGCTGCCGTGAAACGAGAGCGGCGACGTTCCTCCCGCTCAAGCTAATTATCTCCCCGCTGCTTCGCATCCACACATGGTTTCCTTTAGCGGGAGATGGGGAAGTTTTTTTGTTGACAGCGGCTCTCTAGTTGAATTCCACGATGGCACTGTTACAAATAAAGGAGGAAGAAATAAAGGAGGTGGGCACGAGCGACAGCCACGGGCGCTGGCTCGCTCAGTTGTTCTGTTGACCTTGGATGTACGTCAGAATGAACGAGACCGCTCTTGGAACGCACAAAGGCACATACGAAGGTCCCAGATGAATCATTTTTTAAATTGAACTGGGGCCTTTGAAGAGCGCCCCATGCCTCTTCGTTATCGCCTCGCGTTCAAACTTTCCAAAAGGTGAATTATTCACTCGGAACCCTTCGCAAATACCAGCTAGTGCGAAGCTCGCAAGTGATATTTTTTGCAATGTTTTTTTTTTTTACATTTCGTGTTCTACACTCTTTCTTTTGAAGCCTGAAATGTCGCAGTGAAATAAATGAATGAAATCGCATAAATAAGATAAATATTATAGTTATGCGATGCATAACGTTTTCGACGACTAAGTAGTTCGACAGCTTATGAAATGGAAGGCGAAACAGTAAACCCTAAAAATATTGATTGTTGGTGCTTAACGACCGAAGACACCGTAAAGGGCTCGGGAAATTTCTACCACCTGGGCTTCTTTAACGTGCACCTAAATCGAAGTACACGAGCCTCTAGCACTTTCGCGTTCATCGAAAATGCGGCTGCCGTGTCAAGGAGATGGAGAGGGAAAAAATTATTTGTACAAAGACAATAGCTATTCCTCGTAGGTGGTACCTTAGATGAAGGCCTCATTGGCTAGCGCCATAACGAGTGCCCGCTGGATCAGCCGACGCTGCTCCTGCGCCTCTGAGGATGAACAAGCGAAATCGACCATGCGAATCAACCTAGGTAATGAGTCGCTATCTGTAGTAAGCCTGTACCAGTGATCAAACGACTTTGCAGCCTAGCCGCAGGGAAGCGTTTTATTTTCCCGAGTGTCGCGGGGATATAATCTGTTTGCACAACGCCCTAGGTGCCCTTGTTCTGTTTTTTAGACCATGACGTTGGTGACTCGAAGTATTCGGGCCAATGGAGAAAATGTGGTGAATTTCACCTCAGCCGAACGAACATGTCTACGCCGATTCCTCGATTTTTGCGGCGCATTAATCGGTGCCTTTCGAAGACATTTTCACTCGATGCGTTAGAGAGCTCCTTTCGCAGAAATCAGGTTGTCGGTGTCGGCGTCGCTGTCGGCGTCAGCGTCGTTGGTGGTGAGCGAAATTTAGCGTCGTACGTGGCGAAAATGCGGGATCGATGAAAATAAGGAATAATAAAAAATCGCTTTCGAGAGGTAATTGAGCCGAGGACTACTGCGTGAAAAATAGGTGTTCTACAGCAGAACCACGTGGGTGCTCAAAAGTGCTTCGGAAAAAGCATTTCTATTGTAGCGAAGCTTTGGAACTATACAGAGGGTCGTCCTCTCCAGCGCCTTCTAGTGGGTCTCCCTCTTCAAAGAGAAAGAGCAGCTCGTGCTGAGCATCGGTCCCCGCCTTGACTGTCGCTGTCGTGCATCGTCGCCGAGTGCCCGCCAATAAACGTCTTAACAATTTGGTGGAGAGTGCTGTGCCCTTAAAACAACTTCGGTCCGCATTCGATGCCCTTGGAGCTTCGATCCCGTACCGTGCAATCTATCATGCCCCAAGACGCCGCTCAGCAAACGCTTCCTCCTGCGCCGACGCCATGTCCCGGCGTACCCCGCATCCGCGACCCTCCTGTCTTCACCGGCGCGAATGGCACTGACGTCGAGGACTGGCTCACCATTTACGAACGCGTGAGCGTCCCCAATAAATGGGACGAGGCAGGCAAGCTCAGCAACCTGGTTTTCTACCTCGCGGGTGTGGCCGGCATGTGGTACAATAACCACGCGTCCGATTTCCCGACTTGGTCCGCTTTTAAGACCGCCGTCGTCGACGTGTTCAGCCGTCCTGCCGTTCGTAAGCTGCAAGCCGAACAGCGTTTGCGTGAACGAGCACAGCAGTCCGGCGAGTCCTTCACTAGGTACATCGAGGACATCCTTGACTTGTGCAAGAAAGTGGACGCGAGCATGTCGGAGTCTGAAAGAATCACGCATGTTCTCAAAGGCATCGCCGACGATGTCTTCACCATGCTCCTGGCCAAGAACCCTCGCACTGTGGCAGAGGTCATTACGCTGTGCCAAAGTTACGAGGAGCTGCGCCGGCAGCGCTTGATGACCCGTCGACCGCCGTCACGCGACGCTGATCTCGCGGGCATGTCGGCCATTTCTGACCACCCCACCTTGCTCGCCGAAATCAAGTCGTTCGTGCATGATGAAATTGCCCGCCAGGTCTCTTTACTGGCTTTCGCTCCACCGCAACATGTTGAACAGCCGTCCACTACTTTTCTGCCTCCCCTCCACCGAGCGATTCAGCAGGAAATTGCGGAGGTCATGCCTGAATACCACCAGCCGCCTCCAGTACCTGCAGCACTAAGCTACGCACAAGTTGTAGCCAGGCCACTCCCACCGATTCCTGTGGCTGGCCCGCTTAGTTACACCGAAGCCGTCACCAGACCCCAGGCCTTCGACGAAACTGTGCCGCATACATACGTCGACGTCGTCCACGTGCCCCGACTGCCGCCCACCATGCAGTCATATCAGCAGCCGCCTCGCCCATCGCGTTCTGCGACATGGATGGGATCCGCGAACCGATGGCGCACCTCCGACAACCGCCCCATCTGGTTTGCCTGCGGTTGCGCGGGTCACGTCGCACGCTGTTGCAATCGCGTGCAGCAGCCTCGGGTCGCATCCAACATTCCCAGCGAATCGAGTCGCCCTTATTATGACCAACCGCCGCGTATGTCACCGACGTCCGGCCCCGCACCATCTACACGCCGTTCACAGTCTCCACGACGTCGCTCACTGTCGCCGATGCGGCCACGTCCGCCCGCACGCGACCAGGAAAACTAGTCGTCGCAGTCCACGAGGCAAGGGCTGCGACGCTGTCGAACTGCGCAAGCCCTCAGAGAAGCCCATCGAACGTGATAGACATAGTAGAACTGAGAGGCGGGCGAGTTGGAACTTATCCATCGTTGGGTAGCGCACAAATTGACACAAGACAAAAAAGAAGAAGAGGACAGGACAAGCGCTGGTCTAACAAGTGAAATTTTTATTTGAAAAAATACACACATATATATCCAGAAAACAAAAAAAAAAACAACAAACAAAAACCATGCACAACACCAGATTACAGTCGATCAATGAAACGGATTTCTTGTTCTGATAATGAAATAGATGGCTGACTAATGCAATGGCTATCACACTTGGCCACGTGGTATGCCTCAGTTATTTCACGTGCACGTTGATTATGATGGCCATTGATGATTGAGGTTTGCGCAAAACGAAGGCGTGCAACCGCAATGTGGTGCATGGTTTTTTTTTCTGCATATATATATGTGTATTTTTTCAAATAAAAATTTCAGTTGTTAGACCAGCGCTTGTCCTGTCCTCTTCTTTTTGTCTTGTGTCAATTTGTGCACTACCCAACGAGTGATAGACATGTTTGTGGACGGTGTTTGGGCGCATCTGCCCTTGTAGATACTGGAGCCGTCGTATCCGTCATGGGCGCAAAACTTAGCCGATTACTGCGCAATGTGACGACGCCACTTTCCGATGCTCTCCGTCCGTACAGCCAGCGCCCAAAGCATTCACCCTACAGCGGTGTGCACAGCCCGCCTCATGATTCAGGACGCGATGTACGCCGTCGAATTGATCATAATTCCTGCATGCTCTCACGACGTCATCCTAGGATGGGATTTTCTCTCAAGCCACGACGCCATCATTCATTGCGCACCAGCCAACGTTTTTAGAACAATCTAAAAACGTGGGCAAGGTCAAGTAGGTTAATCGGAAAATCACGCGGAAACATTCATTAGCTCCCCCAGTGCGGCCTAAATACAACACTCAACAGATCTGCGCACATCTACTCATAGCAAATTTGATATACAGCAGCAGTGATGATATTCCTTTCCCATGAAAGAAAATAAATTTCCTGAAACAGGAAGAACGTTTCATTGGTCCATAAAGCATTTACTGGCTCCCGATAGTATTTGTGTCACCGATTATGTATGTTTCACGCTATGAAGAGCAAAAATAAAATCATGACAGAGTACTATAACGTTAAGGGCCCCTACACAGCGGTAGCGTTCTCTGCAGTGCTGCAGCACAAGGCGCCAAAGCGTCACATCGGGGCGTGCACCGCAGAAAATATACAGTGCGTTGTCGTAGGGGGGACGGGTGGGTGGCGCCCCCCTTGCGCCCCCCTCCCCCCCGCTAGTAGATACGCCTATGACTACAGGAATGATTCAAGCCCTGGAGGAACCGGTCCTGAAGCATCGCCCTTTATTATGCGCACGGTCTAGCCGCTTAAAGGGACACTAAAGTAAAACAGTAATTTAGTTGAAACCAATAAATAATACTCCGAATCCCCTATCGCCTTTATTTCACCGTCACAGGTTCATTAATAGATGAGAAAACCAATCTCATAAGTTACACTTTCAAATTTCCCGCAGAAACGTTTTCTGGCGACGTCACGGTTTTCAAAAGCCTTTTCTCGTATTTCGGCCCCATTGGCACAATGAAAATTTCTGAAACCTGGTATAATAATAATGCATTGGCTCCCTCAGAAGACAATGTATTTCAAAAAAAAAAGGCCTCGCCGAGCACGTGTTCGAGTGAACCCTTATAATATATTTTGTGCGAGTGGTTCCGATAATCAACAAAACTGTGCAGTACCAAACCATTCAAGGTTAATGTCTTTGCAGAGATGAAGGAAAAAGCTTCAGATATCTTCATTGACACATCCATCCGCCAGGCAAAAGCTGTTGTGCTGCCATCGCGAACGTTAGATCAGTCAACGACCTGACTGACATGCTGTGATTTCAAAATTTCGTGCTCAGAAGTCTTCATCGGGCATTGACGCTGAACGCCGTATCGAACAGAATCGTTTGACGTTTTCTTCAGTGGTGCCACTGTCAACTGTTTGATCAATCACTTCTGACTACGTTCGCTCACCCCCATTCAAACAGGAATTAGCAAGAGGCTGAGTTACGAGCTTATTGAATTGACGCGTTTGATATAGACGCGAGAAAAGCGACGATACTCTTGTTTATCCTCGAGTGATCTCAGCAACATTAAATGGCCTGCACCACCCGACATGGTGGTTTGTTATTATGGCGCTCTTGACTGCTGACCCGAA
>JALIZH010025046.1:0-22750 GCA_030522465.1 Rhipicephalus appendiculatus | reverse complement strand
CTGTCCGTCCGTCCGTTCATCCGTCCATGTCCGTCCGTCCGTCCATCCGAGCTCTGGCACTGAGCCAGGTGGCCGCCGGGATGCGCAGACGGACGCCGGTCGCGTCGGACTCTATAGCGCTCGCGCTTTGCTTGCGTAGCGTCGCTGTGACCAGAGTTTGCAATCATTCTGACCGACGCCGTCTCAATGGACCCAGGCGTTCACGGAATACACTTTCCATTTTACAAGGGGTCCGTCAACTTAAGAGCTGGAACGCGGATGGCGTTTGCACGATGCGCAAAGCGCGAGAAAATACTAACGCATGCGAACGGAGGAAGATGAGTCTCGCGTCTCGCTGCGATTCGCGGTAAAAAATTAAAGAAGAAAACACGCACCCATTAGGTTTGTGTCTTATGCCACTGAGAGTGTAAAAAGAAAAAAGACATGGCATAATCAGTGGAATGGCCACACGCTTTCGCCGAACACACTTTGGAATGTACAAAGTGTCCTTCAATTTTTTCCTAAAGCAGGCGGGATAATAATCGACAGAACAGAGGGTAGGGTCAACCTGGAGCAGGCCTTGAACCCGCATTCAAAGCAACGTTTAAGCTTTCCAAGCACTGCAGTGAAGTAAATTGTTTCTTCCAAGGAGAAGTATTGATTTCCATAGAGTTACGGGAAGGCCACGCGAGCTGTGAGGAAAGTCAAGTTAAGAATTGATCCGCAGTCAATATAGAATTCAAAAGTGTTCAGAAAATGCGACACACACCCCACTTAGAGGTAGAGCATCAGCCTCGTATGCAAGAGGTCCGTAGTTCGAATGCCGGTGCCGTACCGGATTCCGCGTGATGATGGAATTGCAAGGCCTAGGGGTGCGGCCTCACTGACAACCACAACCAGTAATGCACTCCCTCACCAGAGCAGGATTGGCCACCCTGATGCAGTACTTGGCCACTACCTCCCACATGAATACACCAATTAACCTTCGGCCCTCAGTCCCCAGCGGCTGCGATGCAACTGACCAAGGCGGCGGTCAGACCTGCGACGCAGCGGAGGGTGCTAAGAATCTCTGAGTCCGGACAGGCCGCCATTGGAATCTGAACTTGGCTACGTTTAACGTTAGAACGTTATCTAGTGAGGCGAGTGTAGATGTGCTATTCGAGGAATTAGAGGTTTTAAATGGGATGTAATAGGGCTCCTTGAAGTTAGGACACATGAAGCTTATACACTGCTGTAGAACGGACACGTCCTATGTTATCGTGGCTTAGTTGACAGAAGAGAACTGGGGGTGGGGCTCCTTAGCCATAAAAAATATAGCTGGCAACATAGAGGAATACTCTAGTATTAGTGAGAGGGTGGCAAGTATTGTTAAGTTTAATTAGAGGTACAAGATGAAGGTAGTACAGGCCTACGCGCCTACATGCAGCCATGATGATCATTTGGTTGAACGCTTCTACGAAGACGTAGAATCAGCAATGAGTAAGGTAAAGACACAGTATACTGTAATGATGGGCGACTTTAATGCCAAGGTGGGCAATAGGCAGGCTGGAGACCATGCAGTGGGGGAATATGGCATCGGTTCTAGAAATTCCATAGGAGAGTTACTAGTAGAGTTCGCAGAACGCAATAATTTACGGATCTTGAATAACTTCTACAGAAAACGGGCTAACCGTAAGTGGACGTGGAGGAGTCCTAATGGCGAAACTAAAAATGAAATAGACTTCAATCTGTGTGCACACCCGGGCATTGTACAGGATGTGGAAGTAGTTGGCAAGATCGTATGCAGTGACCATAGAATGGTATAAGGTCTCGAATTCGCCTAGACTTGGGAAAGGAATGGCAGAAACTGATACGCAAGAAGCTAATTAATGAGCTAGCGCTAAGAGGGGAAAGTACAGGATTTCAGAGTTTTGCTTCAGAATAGATTCCAGGCTATAACCGAGGAAACCGACGTTAGCGTTGACGCAAAGAACGATAATCTGACGAGTATCATTAAGGAGTGTGCAATGGAAGTCGGGGATAAAGTGATTAGACAGGATACCGGCAAGCTGTCCCAGGAGACGAAAAACCTCGTTAAGAAACGTGAAACCATGAAAGCCTCAAATGCAACAGACAAAATAGAGCTAGCGGAGCTTTCCAAGTTAATCAATAGGCGTAAGGTAGCCGACATAAGAAGGTATAACATGAAGAGAATTGAGCATGCTGTAAAGAGCGGAAGAAGCCTAAAAACTGTGAAGGCAAAACTGTGCATAGGCAAAAAATCAGATGTATGCATTAAGGGACAATGAAGGCAAGGTCACAACCAATATGGATAGGATAGTTGAGGTAGCAGAGGAGTTCTACAGAGAACTGTACAGCAGCCGAGACAAGGAGTATGATATCGTAAGAAGCAGTAATAGCCCAGAGGAATTTGACATCCCACCAGTAACGACAGGGGAAGTAAAGAAAGCTCTGGAGGGAATGCAAAGAGGCAAAGCCGCTGGTGAGGATAAGGCATTTGATTCGATGGAGACATCAGCAGTCATGCAGGCACTGCGGAATCAGGGCATCGACGAAGCCTATATAAACATACTGGACGAAATCTACGGCGGATCCACAGCCACCGTAGTCCTCCATAAAGAAAGTGACCGAATCCCAATACATAAGGGTGTAAGGCAGCGAGACACGATCTCTCCAATGCTATTCACCGCGTGTTTACAGGAGGTTTTCAGGTTCCTAGATTGGGAAGAGTTAGGGATAAGAGTTAATGGAGAGTATCTTAGTAACCTGCGATTCGCTGATGACATTTCATTGATGGGTAACTCAGAGGACGAATTGCAGCTCATGATTACTGAACTGGACACGGAAAGCAGAAGAGTAGGTCTGAAAATTAATATGCATAAAACCAAAGTAATGTGCAACAGCCTCGGCAGAGAACAGCGCTTTGTGATAGGGGGGCGAGACACTGGAAGATGTGAAGGAATATGTCTGCTTAGGACAGGTAGTAACCGCGGAGCCGAACCATGAGAGTGAAATAACTAGAAGAATAAGGATGGGGTGGAGCACATTCGGCAAGCATTCTCAAATCATGAATGGTAGTCTACCAGTATCCCTCAAGAGGAAGGTATATAACAGCTGCATCTTACCGGTACTCACCTATGGAGCAGAAACCTGGAGGCTCACAAGAGGGTTCAACTTAAATTGAGGACGACGCAGCGAGCAATGGAAAGGAAAATGATAGGTGTAACCTTAAGAAACAGGAAGAGAGCAGAGTGGATCAGGGAACAAACGGCGGTTAAGGATATCATAGTTGAAATCAAGAAGAAGAAATGGACGTGGGCAGGGCACGTAGCACGTAGGCAGGATAACCGCTGGTCAGTAAGGGTAACTGACTGGATTCCAAGAGAAGGCAAACGCGTGAAGGGGAGACAGAAAAGTAGGTGGGTAGATGAGATTAAGAAGTTTGCAGGTATAACGTGGCAGCAGAAAGCACAGGACCGGGTTGATTGGCGAAACATGGGAGAGGCCTGTGCTCTGCAGTGGGCGTAGTCAGGCTGATGATGATGATGATGATGATGATGATGATGATGATGATGATGTTTAAACTCACCGTATGTACGAAGAGGGAGGCGCAGAGGACGTATAGCCGCTTGTCCTCCCAGAGGGCACTGCGGACGAAAGCGTCGTTCCACGCTGTGTGCCACCAGCAGAAAAAATTTTCGGTATCATGGGCGGTGTCCACTCGCTTAGCTGCATCCCGAATGTTCTCCATCAGGCCACTCATGTCGTACGTGCTGGAGTGACAGCACCGCAATAACTTTCCCATATCATGGGCGCTCAGCTCGGGCGGAACGCTTTGCTTCTCGCCCTTCGCGCAGTCATCTTGTTCTTCGAGCAGCCTGTCCTTCACTGCGTCGCCGCCATCTTGCAGGAAAACCCATTTTTCGTCGGTTTCAGGCGGTGCGGTGTCCGTCTGTGAGTGGTCTGATGAGGCCATGACCTCGACTTCCTCTTTCCCTGGGGGACTCCTGGACTTGTCGGCTGCGCTTTTACGTCAAACCTGCAGAGTGCCGGCGGTCTCTGGCGGGTCGTTTTCCCCTACAGAGCCACGCCCAGCTAAGACGCTGTTCCGCCCGCGTGCACGCCGGATGATGATGATAATTATGACGATCGCTGTGGCGGTGGTGGTAGCATCTACCTTTTCAAAGGTATTAGCTAAGTGTAAAAATGATCTCTGTCTGTTTCAGTTATTTTTATTTTATGTAAGTGAAGTAAATTAAAACGCACAGCGGATTCTTATACCACTTCGCTTTCAGAAATATTGTCATCGCATTCTTCTGTTATGATGACGGTGATTTCGTATTTGAAGGGTATCCTACGCTTGCAATTCAAATTAAATCACAACATACGCACAAACTAGGTCCGTTACCTCAATCGATTTTTCAATTGGTCGGATTGTTCTTGCTTCTTTTGAAGATTTGGTACAGACTCGTTTCAGCAGCGGGGCTGTTTAAGGCCGGAGAAACACCGTCAGCAGTGTAGAGCATAAGTGTAAGTATCATCATCAGAAAGTAGCAGTGTAAGTATCATTATTAAAAACTGGCAGCGCTATCTTCAAGCTTTTCTTCTACCCTTTAACGCGACAGCGGTGAAGAGCTCATTTTTCAGATATTCAGGCGTCGGCGTCGGCGTCATTGGTTGTGAGGGAATAATCACCTTCTTATCTGTAACCGAACAGTCTAGAAAGATGCAAATAAAATAAATGATAGAGAACTTCGGACCGAGTGAGAATCAAAACCAGGCCATGTGCGTGGCAAGCAGGTGTTCTAACACAGCGCCACGCTAATGATCGAAACTGAATCGGAAATAAACGCAATATAAATGTCGTGTAGTAGAAGGAGTGTATTTAACACACGAAATATTGCGTCGCAGACGCGTATAATCGCACCAGGCGTCAAAATATGCGAATATCATGTTCGAACATGCGAATAGCATGTTCGCTATCGCGTTCTATTCTTGAAGGCGAAGCTCAAGCATCTTCCAAGTTCTTTTTTAACTCCCAGAATAGGTGAGCTTATTTGTCCGGTGTGGGATACAATAACTCTGATGGGCGAGAAAACGAGTACATGAAGGCTGAAAGGAAGGCAAACAAAACGGAGACAGAAAGAAGGAGATAGAGAAAAATTCTTGGCGAGGCGGGATTCTAGCTGCGTAAGCGTATACATATATAGTCCGAATGCAAGCGTCGTAACCCCTCTGCTATCCAGGCAAGCTAGCATAGCATATTATAGTCCAGTGTGGTATAGTATCTCTTAATGACCCGCGTATACTCTGCCTACGTGCTACGAGCCCTGCCCCTGTCCATTAGTTCTTCTTTATTGCAACTATGCTGTCCTTAACACCCGTTTGTTCCCCTGACCCACTCTGCTCTTTTCCTGTCTTTTTAGGTCACACTTATCGTTTTCCTTTCCATTTCTCGCTGCGTCGTCCTCAATTTAAGTTGAACTCTTTTTGTAAGCTTTCAGCTTTCGGCCCGTGGGTAAATACCGGTGAGGTGCCAAGAGAAGGCATACGCACTACAAGGAGACAGAAAGTTAGGTGGGCAGATGAGATTAAGAAATTTGCGCGTATGACGTGGCAGCAGCAAGCACCGGACCGGGTTGAATGGCGAAACATGGGAGAGGCCTTTGCCCTGCGCTGGGCGTGGTCAGGCTGATCCTGATGATGATGATGGTAGTGGAGATAGTATAGCAAGAGGATGGAAAAGGGAAGTGAGGGTGAGGAAGAGAGAAAGAAGGAGGGGAGAGTAAACCATAGCATAGGAAGCAAGATTACGAGAAGAAAGGGAAAAAAAGCAAAGAGAAAAAAAGAAAGTGAGAGAATGGGAAAGCGAGAAATAGAGAGAGAGAAAGGGAAGTGAAAGAAACTTGGAAAGAGCCGGAGAGAAAAACAAATAGAGTCATAGAAATACTGAGAGAGATAGAAGGATAAAGGAAAGACAGGGAGGCATAGAAATACCAACTTCTAAAATTATGTACGCGGATTGCCAGCCGAGTAAATTCCGTGGAACGTCCGGCGCTTTTTGTACTATGAGAGCCTGTTCAGCTCGTCTGTATTTAGGTCTCTACAGAAGCCCAGTTGCGGGCCTGATGATACGTAAGATGTGTACAAACATGCTGCGGACGCTTCACGACATCTCATTCCTGGAGAGGTAATGCCGGACTGTCATCCCAACGCTTCCACAGTGCTAGTAAGCACGCACAAAAGACTACACGGATAGACACAGGACAACCGCGGTTGTTATGTGTCTTTCTCTGTAGTCTTTCTGCGCGTTGTCTAGTATTGTAAAAACATTCAAACAGTACCAACTAGCCCAGCTGAAGCCTAAATGCATCAATGAGTTACCAGTTAACCGTCATCCGAATTCATAGGTGTGCACAGGGTTCTCCATCAAGGGGAGCGAAGTCTCACCTAAGCGCGGCACTATTCACGCGACATGTGCCCGCCAAAATGACGTAACGTGGTCACGTGACGTTAAAACACGTAACGTTAGTGACGTGACATGTTCTCGCCAAAATCACGCGTTACTAGAAATGTGACATGCGCCCAGCAAAATCACGCGACTCACGATTTTGGCAGGAATATGTCACGTCACTATCTATATGTGTTATGAGTTAATTACGGGTTAGTAATCACGTGAGAAGTAATCGCATGAAGTAAACACGTGTGAAGTAATATTGGCACGAACACATCACCTGAGTGGCGTCACGCGATTTTACGTCATGTGACTAGTGTAACGTGACGTGAAATCACGTAACCCTACATATAGTATAGCCAACTGTAGCATATTGAACCCGCTGTTGTTGTTGTTTCCTGGAAGAATGGCACAACCCACCTCAGGGGGATAGGCCACGAAACGTGCGGCAGTAGAATTTGAGAAAAAAAAGAAGAGAAAAAAATAGGGGGGGGGGGGGGGGATACGCGAAAAAAGATTATTTATATGGGAGGCAAGAATATTTGTGCAATTTTGTTTTTTAATGAAATGCTAATAAACTAATGTTAAATATTAGAAATAATTGTACAGATAAGATAAATGTATACAGATAAAAAAATTAATAAATAAGTGATAATAAGTGAACAGCCCGAACTGTGATCGCTGCCAAGTGGGTGAGACCTTAACACATCTATTGGGCGACTGCCCTCTATAGTGCCCCAGCAGAAGACGCTGGCTTGAACGTTTGCAAGCATAGGTGTGAAAACTCTCAGTGAATCTAGCCTCTTGTCCACAGCGTCCGACCAGAGATCATCAGCAACTGCTACAAGGGCATTTATAGATTTTCTTAGGAGTACTGTACTAGACGCTGGACTAATATAACCACTGTTACGTGTGATTGATGTGCACTCGCGTCACTTCCTCCTGTCCCCTTTATCATCTTCATCACTATTTTTCCTTTTTTTCTTTTCTCCTGTGAAGAGTAGCAGGCCAGAACACACAAGCTAAGGTCAACCTCCCTGCCGCCTTCTAATCAGTTTGTTCTCTCTCATTTTCAACAAGATTGTGCTTGGCGCGTCTCGACGGTCGCGGCTTCGATTCCGTCCGCGGTGGTCGCATTTCGATGAAGGCGAAATACTAGGGGACCAGTGTGCTTAGACTTGCCGGCAAGTCAGGGAACCCTAGGGGGGTGAAAAATTCCGGAGCACTCCAATACGGCGTGCCTCGAAATTACATCGTGGTCTCTGCACGTTAAACCAAATTATTATTTTTGGTGTGTCTCGGAGCAGTTGCACTATCGACAAGTGGTAATGGATGAGCTATCATGTTTAAGCCATGGTTCTGTGCGCACTGAAAAAAAAGTACGACGACGACGGCGACAACGGACATCGTGCGAGCCTAAGGAGCTTCGCTCCTAATAATAAACACCTCGCCTACGCGAAACACGCGCTGCAGTCACAGCGAAAGCTAGAACAGCCGCCTTTCCAGAGCCATTTGAAAAACTCTCTTGGGATAACTACTGCAAGTAGCCCACTATTGCATGGTACCCACCACGCCATAAATCATAATTTTTGCGAAATAGCGACCTACCCACCTTGCTATAATTCGTCATTCTTCGGGTAAACGAGGCACCCGCTACACATCTGTGAAAGCGTTATGTGCAGTTTGTTGCTGCGGTGGCTGATGACGACGATGAGTAATGGCCGAGCCCTTTGTAATGGGTGGGAAGCTTTAAACGACTCACGCGCGTTATGCAACTCGCATTGTGTGACACCTGGTTGTTATTTTACTCTGAACAAGCCATATTACATCGGTAACGTCATTCCTTGCCTGACATGACGCCTCTAGGGTCTTTTTGCGAAGGAGCTTCAACCACCGACGTGGCTCTGTATTAGAATACTCGGCTGCCACACAGAAGGCCAGAGTTCGGCTCCAGTTGGATTCTGGATATTTGCAACCCCGCATATTTTTAACAGCGGAGCTGTTTAAGTTCGCTGGAATTTCTCTTTCGAAAAAAGAATTGATCGTCATCATGAAGCGGGCACGCGCTCTCTACATCCTCTTCTTCATCTACGTCCTCTCTGCGTCACTCCCAGAACACGTGCGCCAACATCTCCGGCATGGCCTCTAATAAGGGTGAGAGAATGAGTACAGAGAAAGAGAAAGGAAGAGAGAGAAAAAAAAGAAAAAGATATAAAGGAAGAGAAAGAGAGACTGTTGGCAAAAAAAAAAATCTTCGCAACGAGATATGCAAGCACAATTATCTCTCAAGAAGAGTGCTGCCCCTGCCACGTTCCTCGCTGTGCAGGGCCCAAGCTGTCACTGTCAGACTGCTACAAACAAGCACCTACACGAGCCCTGCGGCACTGCACACAATATACCCCGAACTCTTTCCAAGCCCGTACTGCCCCCTGTGTGGAGGTTATGCGAACTTCGAGATGTCCTGTGGGGCTGCGCCTCTGCTGGTCCCCGTTTTCCATCAAGAGGAAACGATCGAAGAAGCTCGTTAAGGCCCAAGACCTGACCTCTCAGATCCTGGCCGTCCAGAGGGCCAGCGTGAGGGCGGTCAGGTTTAACCTGACCGTCCCCATGTGGACCTAGCCAGGTGACGTTGACGTCACTCAAGTCTATTGTGGACCGAATAAAGTTGTTTCACTCGCTCGCTCGCTCTCTCGCTCACTCACTCACTCACTCACTCACTCACTCACTCACTCACTCACTCACTCACTCACTCACTCCCCCGCTCGCTCGCTCGCTCGCTCAGCTCGCTCACTCGCTCACTCACTCACTCACTCACTCACTCACTCACTCACACACTCACACACTCACTCACTCACTCACTCACTCACTCACTCACTCACTCACTCACTCACTCCACTCACTCACTCACTCACTCACTCACTGACGAAAGGGGTATCAAACCCGCGTTCCCTCTATGCGAAAGCGAGCGTCCTAACTACTCGGCGATCGGGGCGCGCGAGCTGAGCAAAGTGATACTCGTATAGTGTAGTATAGCAAGGGGTGGGAAAGGGAAGTGAGCTCGAACAGAAGGGACGTGATGGTGAGGAGGGGGGAAAGGAGGAGAGGAGGGCGTAGATCATAGCATAAAAAGAACGAGAAAGAGAGAAATGGGAACAAAGTAATGCAGGAAGAGAAAAAACAAGAGAGAGAGAGAGAGAAGGAGAATATCAAAGAGAGAGAGAGAAAAAGAAATAGAGTGAGAGAGAAAAACAGGATAGGAAGAAGGAAGCAAGCGAAAAATAGAGAGAAAGAAAGAAAGAAGGAAAGAGAAATAAGTAAATAGAAATCAAGTGAGGGGTAAAAACACAGAAAAGACAGAGCAGATGAGAGAAGAAACAGAGAAAGAGAAACTTTGCCCACAGCAGCCCAACAGCTCCGCTCTCTCTAGCATGGCGCGTCCAGTGCAAGCTAAGCTATTTTTTCGATTTTGCATGTGCATACATGCACACATACAAACGCGCGCACACATACGTTACGTATGGTTGAACCTCTTCCCAAAAGAGATTACTGGCTATGCTAGTGTGCGAAATGTACTCGTGACCTGCGCCAATGCGAAAACAGTCGCTTTCTTAGACAGTTGGTGCCTGTGAATTTGCAGTTTATTTACATTTAACGCATCAGCAAGTCCAGGTGGAAGATTCAGTGAATCTAAAGCAGCGTTGCCGGTACAAGGTGCACAATGTGGGTCGATTCAAATTTCGGAGACTGCACATGGACGGAAAGCTGGGCTTCTGTTGAAAAATTTTGGAAGAAAGGAACAAAAAAAAAAGAGGAGAGAAGGCAGGGAGGTTAACCGGGCACATGCCCGGTTAGCAACCCTACGCTGGGGGAATGGGAAAGGGGAGTAGAAAGATGAGAGAGAGAGGAGGGAAGGGGAAGGAAAGAAGGAAACGGTCAATAAATGTGCTGAAGATCGTGGCATGCTTCTCCCTGTCTCTAGCTGGCTCAGCGCCAGAGTGCTAGAACAGTGTCCCGCTTCCTAGATGCCACCGGTTGCTGCAGGAGCGGAATCCATGTCACGGGAGAGCTGCGTACGCGATTAAACCAAACGTTAGACCCCCGGGAAATCTTATAGCTTTGACATAGACCATCTCTGTCGATGTGCTACAATGTTCACTGACTTCGTGCAGGTCTTTTGTGCAAATCATTTCACAGGAAGTAAACAGACGTTTCCTATGCACTTTGTGGGTCATGATCTAAAAATAACATCTTCTGGGCAAGAATTGGGGAAGCCAAAAATTCCAGTAATGTAGGGTATGTAGCTATTATGTCTGCTTGAATGAAAGTTCACATCCCCTTTAGCAAACGGTCAAGAGATCAGAGGCGAAAGTCTATCTGCACATAATTCAATTACCTATTTTCGCTTCCGTTCGAGTTCACGCCACCGAAGCCCGACGCCAGATTTTTGTACTCATCAACCAAATCAAGCCTTTTGTCGCATTTTTTGGAAAAACGTAATAGTTTCTGTTAATCAAAGTTTGGGCTAATTGCTCACGTAACACCAGTACTAGCTAGTGGTCGCAAATGTTGGCCATTCACTATTAAGATGCACACGTAATTAGTATACCTATGACTAAGTCCATAAATTCTTCACGGTGTACGTGTTTCCTTCAGGAATGCTCCATCGCAAATTTTCGTTTAGTATTCGTCTTTTCTCATGCGAATAAGTCGTTGGAACTACTTGGTAGACATTTCTGAAATACTTAACAGCCTACTAAAAGCTTCTCATGTACCGGGCGGTTCCGATACATTCTGCAAGCATTCCTGCACAAAATACGAGTACGTAGATTGCTATCACCAGATGGGGCGATGGTTTCTGCTCCGCTGGTTGCTCCAGCCCTTTGCTAGCGGCCACTTTTCGGTACTCCACCATCACTCCGCAGTGGAGTACGACAGCCCGAATTGCGACTTTTACGTCGATTCCAATGAGGAACGCCAGTGAAGCACACGCCACAATTGCTGCTGTAAGCCCGTACACCCTCGCCATGTCCGCCAGCATTTGGAGGAAACACTCGAAATTTTCCTCTCGCCGCACCTCTTGAAAGACCTGCGAGCGAGTAATCGAGCGGGTGAGTTCGTAAACACGAAGGCATAGCGATGTGAGTGAGTACTAACGGTATCGAAGCGGAGCTATCAGCCTCGGGTTGATCGCCATTAACCGAGGCGTCCAGATCCAGCTTTCACGGACATCGGCGTTTAGTTCGCGTGTCTTCCACCACGTGCCGCATGACTTTTATCTTTTGAATCTCGCGCGAAGTCAAGAGTTGCGTCAAGGCAAGAAAGAAAAGGAAAGAAACAAAAAGTTCAGAACACACAGCTTCACGACTTGGCGTGGTCTGCCGCGTTCGTTGCTAACGGCGACAAAGATAAGACCGGCGAGCTGCGACGTTAAAATGGCTAGTCATTCCCAATCCTATGGCAACGACTCGTTTCACGCATCAGATAAAGAAAACGGTGCCCGACTGCACCGGGAATTCGGAAGGGCAGCCAAACGTATTATTTTATTCCGTTCGCATTTTTTTACAGCAAGTATGTTATGCCCGCCGTTTGTCCGGTTCGCGATGTAGAGAGGAAACCATGATCTTGCCGGCGCGGCCACGTCAAGAAAAATTAAGAACAACTGTGCCTAGTTAAACCTGTGTAACCATAGACAAGCCTTATTAAGCCATTTTGAGCATGGTAAAACCTAATTAACTGCGCATAACTAAGCTAATGAAATCACACCTCAAAAAGCCCTAATTTAGCCGAGCTGAGATTCTCGCGTGCCTAGTAATGCCGAATTTTGTAAGATGCGCCAAGCTTAGCCTAATACTAATTAAGAGTTAATATAACTAGTGGTAGCTCGACTAATTAGCTAATTAAGCTTACCTTGACATGGGATGGAAGCTAATCGAGACCAAGCTTCAAATTTGCAAGTTAGGCCAATTTACCTAATAAAGGTAAGTGAGGTACTTGGTGCTGTGATTGCCAAGCGATTCCCAATGAAACCCGATCGATACCTATCCGATACTCGTGAATGGCAATGTGATCGCGTGAACACTTTGTGCATGGACGTGTGAATGAACGTGTGCCTAGTCAATTGCCAAGGCGAGTGCCGACCAGCTCTGCTCTGCCCCAGCCTTACGCGACTCAGCGCAAGCTGCGCAAATTTTTTACCATGTTGAAAGGCTCGGCCGATGGCAGATCATGAAGCAGTTGGCGCACATTTAATGACTTGACAGTCGAATGATAGCATTTCGCAATGTTTAGTTCTAGGTTACTTAGCTTGTAGCGTCTGCTTACTTTTCGTCCCCGTGTTTTCCGAGCTTTTTTCTACTGCTTAGGTTTCTCTGGATGCACAGAAAGCTGCTGTACTTCTTATAATAATTGTTGGGGTTTTGCGTCCAAAGAACACGATATGAATGTGAGAGATGCCATAGTGGAGGACCCCCGATAGTTAGACCACGTGGGGTTCTTTAACGTGTACCTAAATCTGAGCACATGGGCTTCCTGCATATTGCGTCCATCAAAATGCAGCCTCCGCGAACTAACATGGTGCTACCAAACGTGTGGTTCAAACTACAAAGTACGGCCGCGGCGGCGCATTTTCGATGGAGGCGAAAATGCTTGAGGCCCATGTGCTTAGATTTAGGTGCACATTAAAGAACTCCCGGTGGTCGAAATGTTGAGAGCCCTCCACTGCGGCGTCTCTCATCATACGGTCGTTTTGAGACGTTGGACCCCAACAATTATTATGACTATTAAAGTACAAAGTAATCGTTCTAGAAGGTCTTGGCTCGCGGTACACACAAATCGGCGCAATAGCACACATGATGACGCACGTGTGCTAGCGCTACAGATTTTCCGGTCACCGGTTCCAAAAACACTACCTAAACATCATCATTCGAACGCCCTGTGGTATGATTTTTTAATGAACGAAAAATTAATAAGAATAATAATAGTAATATCTGGGGTATTATGTGACAAGACCAGGATATGATGAGGCCCGCGGTATAGGAGAACTCCGGAAATTTTGATCATCTGGCGTTCTTTAAGGTGCTTTGACATCGCACAGTACATGCGGTCCTCTACCATTTCGCTTCCATCGAAATGCGACCACCGCGGCCGGGATCAAACCTGCACCTTTCAGGTCACCAGCCGACCTCCATAGCCGCTATGCCGTCGCGGCGGCATATCTACAGTGTCTCCACAGCCACCATTGTCCCCCATGAAAAAAAAAAAAAAAGCATGGAATAAAATTCTAATAAAGAGTCTAAGGCAGGGAGCTACCATCTCTCCAATTCTATTCACCGCGTGTTAACAGGAGGTTTTCAGAGCGTTGGATTGCGGACAGCATGTGATAGCAGTTAAAGGAGAGTAGCTTAGTAACATGCGATTCGCTTGTGATATTGCCATGTTTAGTAACTCGGGAAAACTATTGCAAATCATAATTACTGAATTAGACAGGGAAAGCAGAGCGATGGGTCAGAAAATTAATATGCAGAAAAATAAAGCAATGTTCAGCAGTCTCCGAAGAGAAGAGTGGTTTGCGATGCCTATCAAAACACTGGAAGTGGTAAAGGAATACGTCTGTTTAGGGAAGGTAGCGACCGCAGGTACGAACCATGAGAATGAAGTAACCAAAAGTATAAGTATGTTGTAGTGTGCATTTGGCACGTATTCTGAGATAATGATTGCACATGGTGAAACAAGCTCCGTCCTGTGTCCTTTCTAAGTCTTCGTGCATTTCGCGCTTGTTTCACCATGAACCTTTACCAACATGCCCAACTGGCAGTCATCCTTAATGATTGGCAGTTTACCACTATCTCTCAAGAGAAAAGCGAATGGTAATTTACCACTATCTCTCAAGGGAATGCAGCGAGAAGACAAGATAACTGGTGGCAATTGAAAGTAAGAGCCTGCATTCTAACAGAAGGCAAGCGCGCGAACGGGAGGCATAAAGTTAAATTGGCAGGTGAAATTCAGAAGCTGCCGGCGCTAACGTGGGCGCAGCCTGCACATGACCGCGTTGATTGGAGAAACATGGGAGTGGCATATACCGTACAATTAGCGTAGTCATGTTGCATAGTCATGATGATGATCAGACACTTGTGAATCGTGAATGCGAAAGTATCATTTGACGATTCGTACACAGTCTCAAATTTGTGTATATATATATATATATATATATATATATATATATATATATATATATATATATATATATATATATATATATATATATATATATATATACCGGGTGTTCAAAGTTTAGCTTTATGCTTTTCTTAAAATTCGGCACTGGGAAGAACATGAAAACCACCTTTACAGATAACATATATATCCAGGGGGGACACAAAGTGAGAATATAATTATCACTGTCAGGAGCCCAATTAACCCAGATTCAATAATTAACTTTTTAGTGACTGCAGCAAGCAAACATGTTTATATTAAAAAGTTGAAGGGAGTCGCGTTTATTCACAGTTCTATTTGGAAGCATTTTTCTAACATGTCTGTGCTCCGAGATATCCCGCTGCAAAGTTTAATTGAATACGCATGCAGGGCGCTGTGGATCAGCGCAATGTTCCTCCCCGATGTGACGAACAGTCATTGCTTGCTATCGCCAGCCAGTAGCAAAAGGGTAACCGTTATCATCTTTGCCTGTGCCTTCGAACCGTTATCAGATTAAACGACGCACGCACCTGCCACGGCCCACCGGGGAGGAGTTTGCGCCACCACTGACTGTCTTGCATGCGTAATCAGGTAAACCACAATTAAACTTTGCAGCGGGATATCTCGGAGCACAGACATGCTAGAAGAATTCTTCCAAGTGGAACTGTGTATAAATGCGACTGCCTCAAACTTTTCAATACAAACATGCTTTCTTGCTGCAATCACTGAAAAGTGAATTATTGAATATGAGTTAATTGGGCACCTGAAAGCGATAATTATTGTCTCATTGCGTGTGCCCCTGGATGTATAAGTTATCTGCAAAGGTGGTTTTCACGTTCTTCCCAGTGCTGAATTTTAATAAAACCATAGAGCTTAACTTTGAACACCCGGTATAATGTATTTTTACAACGCCAAAAGTGTGTCAAGAAGCCAATCAGGTTTCGCCTTAGCGAAGTATATGGGGCAGCGCTAGCACGCATACAAGGACGAGAAAAGACAGGACATGCGCTGACAAGACACAGACAGCGCATGTCCTGTGTTTTCTCGTCCTTGTATTCGTTTTCGCGCTGCCCCATATACTGCACTATGAAACCTAACCAACTAGCCCACTTTTCCGTTATTCGCCTTAGCGTTTTTAGTGAGTGTAACACGTGCTTAGGTTTTATTTATTTATTTATTTATTTATTTATTTATTTATTTATTTATTTATTTATTTATTTATCTATTTATCTCAAATGCACTCAAGCACTTGGGCATTCTAGAGGGGAGTACGGTACATGTGTACAACAATAAGAAGAATACCGATGTTTCAGCGAACACTTTCAAAAACATTTAAAGGTTGGCTGTTAGGTATTGTACAATTCTAGCTCGTCAGCTGGTTTACGAGAAGAGGCTGAAATTACTACACAAAAAATTGAAAGGCTTAGTCCACTATCTAACGAAAATTTACTAATTGTGATCTTAACTAATTGAATTATCGCCCACATTTCAATTCCCAATGTTTAGCCGTGGAGTTCTCAAGGCAACCTGGAACGAATTTTTATGATGCCACTAGTTTCGAGGTATTACCTAATTCGTGAACATTACAGAGAAAGGCATTGCCATTCGAATTATATTCTTAACAAAACATCCTTTCATGTATTGAAGCCCAACATTAAGTCTAAGACGATGTATTTCTTCGACACTGATCTCCACGCTCCTTAGCCTAAGTGCGCATATCGTGTGCCAGCCACAGTGCGTCGCAACATCGCACAAGTGACACGGCTCAACACGGCGTCATACAGACCTCGAACTGCCGATGGGTCTCACCGATCGATATTGTAAAAAAAAAAAAAAAAAAAAAAAAAAAAAAAAAAAAAAAAAAAAAAGAAAGAAAGACGGCTTAATTGCCTAGTTTTTGCGTAGACTATGGCTTGCTGAACAAGATCACACGTAAGGACATCTATCCCTATAGCCACTAATAGACGACGCCGCGACTGCTGGCATGGAGCATAGCTTTTTTCTCTCTCTCTATTCGTTGGACCTGCGCTCCGGCTGCTTGCAGCCCGATGGCTGAACTTGACCACCGCTAACCAGCCTTCGTTAGATTCGATGGCTTATATGAATTTATTGTGACGTGATTCGGGCTGTGCAACGCGCTTGCAACATTTGAACGCATGATCGGCATCCTTCGCGGCTTCAAGTGGCAGACGAATCTCTACTACCTGGATGGTACTCTGATATTTTCAGACGGCTTTCAACACATCTACAAAAGGACGTAGCTGTCGTCACTAGTATCAGCTCTAATGGCATTGAGGTAAATTTAAAGAAGTGTTGCTTTGGCGTACGAAAGCTGCTTATTCTGGGCCGTCTTCTTCCGAGATGGCGTCCTTCCGGATCCCACGACACTTCGTGCTGCTGCTTCGTTTCCTAAACTGGCAATGAAATACCTTCGCAGCTCTCTATGCCTTTGATTTTATTTTACACGTTTCATTCGCCGCTTCCCCGCAATTATAGCGCATTTCACAGACCTCCGCTGCGGCTGCGACCTTTGAGCGAAGTCACATGTGGCGATGCATCCAGAAAACTCCGATGAATTCTTACTTCGCCTCCAATCTTGCGACATTTTGATTTGCTCGCCCCATATGAGAGAGAGAGAGAAGTTTATAATGAAAGAAGAGCTGAGAGCACCCAAAATGAAATTGACAAGGACACTAGCGGCGTTGTGTTCGGCGCTGTGCTTGCCCAGCGTAAACGCGGATTTGACGAGTTAGTTGTTGCTTACAGTGTTGCCGTTGGTGGCTACTTTGCGCCAAAGTGGCTACTTTTGGACCCCGTTGGCGACGAAAATTTCCAGTTGGCGCCATGGCTCTTTTTTTAAACTTGTGGTTTTACTTATTCAAAATAGTTTTATTTATTCATCAATAGTAAAGACTTGATAATAGCGCTTCTGTTCTGTTTGGCGAGAAATTCGGCGATAGGATCAAATGTCATGGCTGCTTTGGCTACTTTTGGCGTGAGTTCTGGCGCCTTTTCGTGTCACACCCAACGGCAACCCTGGTTGTTTATGCCAGCCATGCACCTACCAAAGCACGCACAAGCATACATAAAGTACGGTTGAACCCCGTAACCCCCCCCCCCCCCTGCATCCGCCGATCAATACACATTCTAGCGGCGGTCTTCTTGTCCATCTACGACGCGTTCCCGCTGTAGCCGTCACCGACATGCCTGTGCAGTGGCGCAAAAACCCCTGCGTTGCTTCCCCTATGGTCTTGTTGCGTGAAGCAACGTGACCTACCATCCCTAGAGAAATAAGTCATCAAACACACCATTTCATTCGTCGTGACAGTTGATCGACCATCACAACTACCTCTATGATGGACGCAAATCGCTCTTATTCCGCGCCATCTACGTTAAGACATATGCGCCACCTTAAACGCTGACTCGCAGTGTGCACATGCCGAACGGTTGAAGATTTGCACTTTCCTCCAGCTCTGCTACTATCAACGCAGAATGTACCGCTTCTTACACCGCTACATTTGTTGCGCGCGCAGCGCCACACGAATCCCCCTTGCCATTTCCCTGCTCCGAAACAACCACTGACTTGCCCTCTCCGTCCCTTGGACTTCGCCGGTGTTGATTTGTACGGACTTCTTTCCATCACTCCTGCTGCCAACCGACAGATAATTGTTGCCATCGATTACACGCTAAGCAGATACTTCACTATTGCCATCTGCATCGGCTAGCAATGTTGCCTCTCATTTCACACCACGTCATTCTACAGCACGGCGCACTACGTGAGCCGCGCATCGTCTGAAGGACGTGTATTTCGGTCGTCGTCAAGAAATTCTAGAGGAATGCAAGGTCTTTCACCACACGACCACATCTTACAATTATAAAACGAATGGTTTAACAGAAATATTTAATCGAACATCAGGTGATGTGCTGACAATGTACGTCACTTCCGGTTACTAAGACTGGAACCGTGTCATTCTCTTCGTGACGTACGCCCAAAACACTGCTACGCAGACCACGAAAGGACTCTCTCCTGTCTTCTACCTATAAGGACTCGAGCCCTCCTGCACGTTATGCGCAATACCTCCTTGCCACGCTTATGTGAGTGAGTCGACGGCAGTTCCCAAGCTGCTAAGCGCTGAAGAGGGTCGCCAGAGTGCCCGATGTCACTCCACTTATGGCAAGCAGCGCCAAATACACCATCGAGATGTCTCGAAGCCTTTTAGCGTCGTATTCCCGGGACTGACTTGTGTGGATAAACGGCCAAGGTTATTATCAACTTGTGTGGCTCTGGATTCCTTGAGCTAGCCCCGGTCGGTCAACGAAACTTCTTTCGAAGTACCGCGGCCCGTCCCGTATGGTCTAACAAGCCGCGTACTTGATGTCCGGCGTCAAGCCACTTGAGCTTTCTTCTAATCTAGTAATCAACAATGTCGAGGCATGAGATTGCGCAATGGACCTGCTAAAGCCTTACTATCTCAGTGCCGTGGTATACTGCCTGTAATTCGCCAGGATGGCTCTGTTTCGGAAGGGAAGTAAACAGAGAGTTTTAGAACACCGCACGCAAAGCTTGCCGGCATTGCGGGCGTAGCGTTAGCGTTCGTCACTTAACGGGAGCCCGCAAGAGGCTAGCGTACGACGCATGCGCAACGCAAACGCAAAGCTTCGCGTACGCTGTTCTAAAACTCTCTAAAAGCGGCACTGCTTGCAGAAGCAGAGAACGCTGCTTATGTAGAAAGAAAAGAAGACGATTCGGCAACGCGAGCTTTGCGCTGGTTCTGCCATTGCTGCTCAGTCTCCAATAGTATAGTGCTTATTTAAAACGCTTCATTACACTATCAATAGCTTCTATCATGATTTCCTTGGATTCAATATGTGTTGCCTTATTGAGGCTGTGGTTAACTGAAATAGGCCCTTGGTTCCCCTTCCTTTGTTGTTTAGATAATGGGTTGCGTAATAAGAAATACTAAAACATGAGAACTGTACTTGCTCCGTATCTAGAAGCGAAACCGGCTCTGTAGCAAAGATTCTGCTTGCAACACTTTAGCGAAAAAACAAGAAACTAAATCTTCAGCAATGACGCACTAGTAATATTAATTGCTGGAACTTTACACGCCAAAAAACTACGATATGTTTATGAGCCGCGCCGTAGATGAGGTCTGGACTGGAAAAATGATGTCCTACAGCACGCGCTTAGCGCTTAGCGGGCGTCCCCCATTCCCTGTCGCGGCAGAAGAGTGTGCCGGAAATTTCGACCACCTGGGGTTCTTTAACGTGAATTTACATCTACGTACAGCATCAAAATCCAAGTACTAGTGGATTTTCGCCTCGTTCGAAAATGCTAGAGCCGCGGCCACGATCAAACCGGTGCCCTTTGGGCCGGCAGTCGAGCACCGTAACCACTGACAGCAATTCTGTAAAAAAAAAAAAAAAAGAGAGAAACGAAAAATATTACTGCGATTCGAACCCGTGCCGCATTCACCGCGCGTGAGTCGCTAGAACAGGCGCTCAACCATCTAGGCCACAACACACACCGGTCGCGGGGCGGTAAAATGGGTCTTATCAGGATACAATGGTCGAAGACGCGAGTCGAAGACGCGACTGTGTTGTAGAAAACTTCATTTTGGAACGTGTTTTTCTTCCCACAGAAACATGATTGCGGCCTCAAATGAAAGCTTCGTCTCCGTACTACTCAGATCTCCGGGAAATTTGCAGGATTCCGTCTAGTTTTTTCAGACGGCCCGTTTTTGTCCCGAAAAACGAGGCGTGATTTCGGCCGCTTCCATAGGACCCCATTGTTTAAACTTTAGTCGTCGTGGGAACAGAATGTGAAGTCCCGATGTTAACGATGCTGCATTTGTTAAGTGCGGTACAGCTCCTAGAAGGTGCCCCCTTTAAGAAGTTTTGGAAATTGAGCCTCTACGATTTTTTATCGTCGAAAAATGACTCTGTCCCATTGAAAACGGGGGAGAGCTTCCAGCAGTGGCCGCTAGGAGCGCTGATTATTCAATGTCCCCGAAAGCTGGATCTGTATATTATAGAAAAAAAAAACGGGGAAAAAATAAGCCTGAGCTGAGATGATTCCTGAAATTGTGCAATATAAGTGTAGTAACAGACCGATGCAAATAATAATAATAATAATAATAATAATAATAATAATAATAATAATAATAATAGAGTCTGTGTTCTAAAACAACGTTCAGCGATAGAAGTGCACTCATTCTTTGTCATCACGCAAGCTACAGAGTCACATGCGTTTCTATAAACGACAAGCACGAACCAAGAATTCTATCCACCATATTGATAAGGTGCCCCTGATCGCAATGCGAGGCACGTAGCATTGCCCGTATAGCTTTCGTGGTAAAGAATAGGGAGTTTTAGTATATACTGTGTACGTATGCCGTACGACCGTACGTAAAAACGTCGCGTTTCGCTTAGTGCGCATGGGCACACCAAAACTCGCTGATACTGCTGCGCAAGCCGCCGCCACGATGTCAGCTTGCGACGTGGGCAGTGACGTCACTAGCATTTCATATATAAAAGAACATGCCGATGTGCGCTTTCGCAGAACACTATGTTTTCTGCGTCATTATTCCTCGGAGCAGGTTCAGACTGGAATGGCCTGCCCTGTGAAATCCTCAAAATTGTCTCATCATCTACTTTCCAAAAACGCATCACTGATCATCTGTAGTGTTAATGGAATCTTCGCTGTTAATCTTTTACTTGTAATCCCACCCCTTATTTGACATCTCCTGAACGTGGGCTTTCAAGGAAATAGGAGGGAATCTGAAGTGAACTGAACATGCCTCGCAAATGATTTCATTGCTGTTTCACCGCTATAGTTAAACAGTACACAGAGTTTCAAAGGATCCCACATACCTTTCGGAAAAAAACTGCTTGCCTAGAAAGTTCTTCTATGGTTCTTTTTTTCTAGAGAACATCGCCCTATTGAGAAGAAAACTCACTGTGATGCCGGCACCCACTTCATGACGGCAGGAGAAGTAAGTAGCCATCAGAATGAACACATTGGTCATAATCGGAAACGGTTGAACACCGACGTCCGGCGCGTTATCCAGTACGCTTGCCTTGACCCCCACGAGAGAAAAGAATCGTGCGGCGATGGAAAATACGGCGGCACTCAGCGTCGCCATCGTGAAGTGTTTCAGGCAGATGAGCAGCGCTTGTAGATTGTAGCATGCCGTCAGTGACGCCAGTGTCGCGAGCACGTGGAGGACCTGCGTACAAAGTGCCGTCATTCAGCCGAAAAAGAATACATATAGTATACGTCACTTGTATGATTTATACCGAACAAAAATATACAGACGGCCTTCTCCAATCGCGGAAATAGGGCAAACGAAGTTTTGGCGTGGACGCTCTTTCTTTCTTTCTTTCTTTCTTTCTTTCTTTCTTTCTTTCTTTCTTTCTTTCTTTCTTTCTTTCTTTCTTTCTTTCTTTCTTTCTTTCTTTCTTTCTTTCTTTATTTCTTTCTTTCTTTCTTTCTTTCCGTTTCTTTATTTCTTTCCGACTTTCTTTCTGTCGTCATTTATTTATTTATTTATTTATTTATTTATTTATTTATTTATTTATTTATTTATTTATTCATTTATTTCTGTCTTTTTTGCTTTCCTTTTCTTTGTGTTTATTTATTCCTTGCTGTCTTTCTTTCTTGCTTTCTTTCTTTCCTTTTCCTTTCCTTTTCTTTCTTTATTTCCTTCTGCCTTTCTTTCTTTATTTGTATCTTTCTGCATTTCTCTCTGTCTTCCTTTCTTTTCCTTTTTTTTCTTTCTATCTATCGTAGGTAGTGGCCGTTCCCAGAACGCTCTTCTCGGGTGGAATCGCCGTCGCGTCTTTCATGTTCTTTCCAGCTTTCGTCAGCCTGTAGAACGGCCCAACGAAAGGACCGTCACGCGATCGTGGAAACGCAGCTCAGGAATTTAATTTTCTCGAAGCCAGAATTTTCCTTAAATGGGCAGTTCCTGATATCGACTGTACACGTTGTCCAGCAGATTGTCCGCCAAGATGCAATATTGCATTGAAGCGCCCACGTCAAGTCCGCTGCTTCCCGATTGCTTTTTGCATCGTCTGTAGAACGAATTCATATGATTCAATTCACGCTGGGCAAGCGCGGGCGCG
>JALIZH010025044.1:0-140108 GCA_030522465.1 Rhipicephalus appendiculatus | reverse complement strand
TAGAATTCAGAGTACTTTGCCTCCTCAGCTTTACCCGAGTAAAAAATGAAAAAAAAAGGTACGTTTCATTCACATTGGTCAACCCTTGCCTCGTGGCTAGCTCCTCTAGCAAGGCACGCAGTGCTCCACGTGTCTCACGTGGAACACCGCACGGGTTAAATGATATGGGATCGCGCAAGCCACCTTCAGCATGTGTCTTAATGAACCTGAAGAGCTCTTACTTCCATTGCTTCAATATAATGCCATGCTGCTTACTTAACGGAACACAAGGTCTCGTAATACAACATTGTTATCGTCCGCCGTGGTGGTGTAGTGGTTACGGCTCTCGGCTGCTGACCCGAAGGTCGCGGGTTTGATCCCGGCCGTGGCGATCGCATTTCGATGGAGGCGAGACGCTAAAGGCCCGTGCACTGTGCGATGTCGGTGCATCTTAAAGAACACCAGATGGTCAAAATTTCGCGGAGCCCTCGAGTACGGCGTGACTCATAATCATATCGTGGTTTTGGCACGTGAAAGCCCAGGTGCTACTAACATTGATACCTTATGTCTAATGCAGTGCGCTTAATAACTGTTAATCTTACGCATGTCACATCTCACTAAGCAGTTTAGACTTGTAGTTTGAACACTTGGAAATATTAGTCGTGAATATAAGTGGTACTATAACAGTGTATTTTTGCCCAGTTGCACCGGTTTCAGCGCATCATGTGACTTGTATTTCTTTCTGTAACTTATCAGTTGAACTGCAGAGCCGCGTCCTGTCTGTCTCTTTTGGGTTGTCCTTCTTTCTTTTCTGTAATGATCAGACATGTCTCCAGTAAGTAATTCTTACAACATATAGCCCAACTCTCATCTCTATAGTACTTATTTTTTGTTTCATGATCATCCGTCAATAATGTGGCCATGTAAAGTAATGAAAAATCTGGCTGCCCGCCTACGCCGTTGGTGTATATGAGCAGCTAAGCTTCTTTTGGCGGGATCACTTCATCATCTTGTATGCTGATCATTTTGTTCTAAGTTGTCTCTTACACTTACCCTTGGTTCTTACATTTCCCAGGCTACCGGTAACATAGAAAAAGTCACAGTTTCACCGCAAGGGTGAAGCAATGAATGCGATAGCAAAAAATTGTAATGTTATACGAAGTGAGGCTGGCAGCTAACTCTTTTTTGGATCCGATCTCACGCAACTCTAGAAAACGCTTGTTTAAGAGAAGTCTCTTCGCGTTGAGAGCGCAGCACGTAGAAGGGTACACCGGCCCCCCGCTTCCGGCCGCCGAGAAGGGGAGATAACGCGCGCGCCCGCGCCCGCGCTCGTAAAATCGAACGTCGCCCCCCCCCCCCCCCGCCAGCTGTCGGCCGCCGAGAAGGGGAGATAACGCGCGCGTCCCCACTCGTAAAATCGAAGGTCGCTCGAGGGACCCCCCCCCCCCCCCCCCCCTCGCGTCTTTTCACGCTCACGAACCACGGGCGGGGCCGATTATATATATACATATACATATACGGCAAATGACGCCGACGCCGACGCCGACGGCGAAAACCAGCCGCAAGTGTCCATATAATTGCTATCGCAATAAAAGGCACGTCTTCTGGCGGACTCTCAAGAGAAAAGGCAGAGAAGAAATAAAGAGGAGGAAGGTATGTTAACTAGGCATTGCCCTGCCGTGTTTGCTACCCTACACATCAGCTGAGAAGCGAGGTTTAAAGAGACAAATAAGGGATGGGTGCTATAGATTTAGAATTCCCGAACACTGTGCAGTGCCGTTAAAGATCAGAACGAAAGTCGCTGGCCTTCAAGAATTGAAGGGGCCCGTATGGCATTGGTCAATGAATACGACTAGCTTACAAACTTGCTGACCGTTATTCCGCCGGTATGATAAGTACTAAAATAATGTAAGAATTGAAGGATGGTTGTAAGAATAAGCCGCCGACGAACTACTTACAAAACATTTTTTTTTTCATAGCTGTCTTGCTGCTAATGATAACAGTCATTTATTTTGTTAGTGTTCTTTAAGAAGTGGGCCGGGGTTCATCGACCACATCGGGTCATTTTGCCTTGCACAACTTCACTTGGCTGCAGGTGACGCGTCTACTCGTTATCGAAGTCTCTTTTTCAAACTCTTCGAGGCCAAATCGAACTTAAAAAATAATAATAAAACTTAGAAAGACGTGACTAAACCGCTTAAAACTGAGCTTGCGGCGTTCTATTTTCTGCCCGGATCTGAGGTTTTCATCGGAAACGGGCAACGGAAAAAAGAAATTATGTTTCTCTTTGATAGAATACTGCGGGACTGAGTGAAAGAGGCCACTAACATCGCGAAAAAAAATCCAATTGTTCTGTGGCGTGGAAGGCTCGCTAAAGAAACAAGCTTCGTGGCTGCGACGAAGGAGTCTATAGAGACTGCGATTCAGGCATGGGGACATCGACTCATGGTGGACCCGGGGATTTGACCGCGACATCAGGCAATCAATCCCGCGGTGACCCCTTGGACGCGAAAGGGTTCACCCCAACCTCCCGGAGCATCGAACGCCGGGTCAAGAAATTTGACCCTTGACCCGGGGTCACATTGTACGTATCGCACATAGCAGGTCACGACCCCGATTTATTTAGCCATTAAAATAAGAAACTCGCGTGCGCGTCGATCAGCCCTAATGAAACCCTAGATGACACCTCGCTCAAACTCCGGGTTCTTTAAAGGGAGATAAAGAGGAGACCCTATATTTGAGACGGTCGTGAAAAAAGTAACCTGACGCGAGCGATAAAGGACAGAGCTCCCCTTAATCGACCTCGAAGAGGCGGTGTTACTTCCGATGAAAGGAGTAGGCGGCGATAGCGTAATATGGGTTCACGTGCTTCGAACGTCTCTAACTCTGGGACCGCATTGAAAAAAGGAATTAAAGAAGGGGCCTTTTAGAGGTACTTAATTGCGAGCTATACTGTCGGAGAAATGTGGGCTTTTCACTCAATGTCGTTTCATCGAGAGCGCTTTTCTTGATTACGTTCCCGCGAAAGTAGATGACGAAAGGGGGTCGCCGGGTCGTAGACGCTTTTTTTAAATTTCGAAGCCTATAGCTCACCCTTCGAAGTTTCTTGAAAGTTGCTGTAGGGAAAGTCGAAACCCTGTCGGCTCACCTGTATTGAACTTCGTTAGATGAACCCGGGCTCCTGCGTGGGGGGCTACGACCTAGATTTGAATAATGGTTGACTGGGTAGGCAGACGTGTGAAGACCTTTTAGCCTCCCTTCCATAATAAAATGTTCGAGAGTGCGGCAGAAATAAAGAAGTGAATTGGGTTCAAAGGTGCTCTTCTCGGTGAACTGTTCTCTCGATATGTCGTTGCGAACTGATGCTCGAAACGTTTTCTGCGTCGGCGTTTAGGTGTCAAGGAAACCCTGTGAGGCTTCAATGCGCGGTTAGTGAACATTTGAATTCTATGAATACTTTAAAAGAAAGCTTTGGTTTTTTTTAAAGGCGGCACTCAAGGAAAACGTGTTGCTGGGCTACATGTCGTCTATCAGTTCAGGTCTATCTATTCACACGGCGCAGGGTATCAGCTAGATTCTAGGATATCATACATGGTGTTCTAAAAAAAAGGCGTCATTTAAACAGTTAAGAAGGTGCTGTAATTAATTAACTTATTTAAAGAGGATTTTAATATAGAGGGTACATGTTAAAAGTGACTTGATGAGATCATTGGACCAACTCCTAATGCAATCAAAATTTCTTCTTAAACAACAAGAGTGACAATTAGCTTTTATGCAACGGTATAGCACTTAGCAGGTATCATATATTTTTAGATAATTATTCAGACTGTACACAATCTTGTAGTTATCCGTCCTTCAGAATTGGACGGGGTGAAGCACTTTTTTTTTACTTTGCAATATATAAGTATGAAAGAGCATTCTGGCATATTAAGTACACCCACATTGCTATCCTAGAGTCCGCCTCGGTGGAACAGTGGCTACGGTGCTCGGCTGCTGACCCGAAGGTCGCTGGTTCGATCCCGGCCGCGGCGGTCGCATTTCGATGGAGGCGAAATGGTAGAGGCCCGTGTACTGTGCGATGTCAGTGCACGTTAAAGAACACCAGATGGTCAAAATTCCCGGAGCCCTCCACTACGGCGTCTCTCATAATCATAGCGTGGTTTTGGGACGTAAAACCCCAGATATTATTATTATTATTGCTATCCTAGAGTCGGGGTGTTCTGCAGTGCTACCAGATATAATCAGGTCGAGATAACACCCTGCTTTTGAGGCTCGTGGCCGAATTACGCTATCTCAGCCATATGCGTGCGCGAAGTTCCTCTTCAGGGGGGCGAAGGTTTATCGCAGCACCTCCCCTCCCGCTATTAATCAATGTATGGGGCAGACTTTGGGGGGGGAGGGGCAGTGGGGTGTGCCCCCAGATATTATTATATCCCAGATATTATTATATCCCAGATATTATTATAGCTACAGTACGAAAAACGAAAGACACGACACGCGCCACAGTCATGCTACAACAAAAAATTACCGACAACCCCAATCCATCACGCTTCATCGAATATCATTCATACTGCCCGGTATGAAATTCTTCGCGCAGGAGCAGCAGGACCATATCCCCCTGCGAGACGCCAATGCACGTGAGCACTGCCGATGCATTTCTCAACTTCGCACTACCCGTTCTAAGACTGCTCGGAAGAGAACACCACTTCTCTCACCGCCGCTCCCAGAAGCTTCACGTTCGCGTAAATGCTAATTCAGACCGCAATATGTCTTTATGCAGCTTTTCCTGGCCGTGTTTCTCCTGTGTTGCCAAATAACATCTTGTTCACGACTTCAACAGGGCTAGAGCTTAGAACTACCGCAAATCATCGGCTCATGCAAGGCACCATACTGTGCGTTACGCGGCACCAAAGCTCTGTTGCCGTTCTTGAGGGCTACGAGCCTTAAGGAAATTTCGTAAATAGTGCAATCAATGTGTGTGTGTGACTCTGTGCTGTTATGTGTTTATCAATATATATATAATTATCAGCCAGCACCTGAAGTAGCATTCCAGGCGAATAGAATTCATGCCGAATACACGAATACATGAATAAAATACACAGCACATGCCTTGTCCAGAATACATGCTGAAAACCAGAAAGACACAGAACGCGCACTGCAGCCCTCATGGAAGCATGACAGTCCTATACCACGGCACCCGCCGTGATGGTTTCGCAATGGTGCTCGATAGCCGACTTGAAGGTTGCGGGATAGAATCACGGCTGCGCGGCTCCATTTCGATGGCTAGAGGCCCGTGTACCTTGATTTAGGTGCGCGTTAAATAACACCAGATGTTGAAAATTTCCGCAGCCCTCAACCACGGCGTCTCTGATAATCATATCCTGATTTGGGGACGTAAAACCCCAACAATTATTAAGGCGAAAGCCTTAGCCGGCTCATCAAACGCGAAAATTGACCGTCGGTGGCGTGCACATGAGTGATGCCCAAAGTCATCACGTGATGACGTCCCCGTATGACGTCACCACGACGTCACAAATCGCCAAATTTTGTGACCTCATGACATGACATCGTCGCTTGGTGTAAAGTGGGCTGATCACGGAAGCAATGTAAAACTAGGTGAGGCACAGAAATGTTTCGGAGCGAGATGGCGATGATCAATAGGTCGACTGAGAAGAAAAAACTTTCACCTTAGCCGCATGCATCAGGGGAGTTTTTATTATTGCTTTGCCATTCTGCTAACGGTCGGAAGCAGCCGCCCACCAAGTCACCAATGCACGTGCCCAGCTCCTCATAAACTACGCTCTCCTAGCTCTAAAACTGCCCGGAAAAGCACGCCGTGGTTTCCACTGCACCCGCTCGCCTTCGCGATCGGCGTCTATTCCGGGCAGCCTCGGCGTCGTCGGCGCTTCCTGCGGCGCGTCGCGTCTTCCTGGCGACATAAACAAGCCGTTCTGCACGGCACGAGCTCGGCGTAGTGTTGTTGCGGCCACGAGCAAACGAGCGGTAGTACGCGTCGACACGACGCATCGTGTCGTCGACTGGAGGGGCGACAGACGAGACGCGTTTCGGCCACGGGGTCAGGGCCACTGAACTGCGCCGTTAAACAACCCGGGTCGGGAGTGTTCTCGTTCTCGGCGCCGTAGAGTAAGATGATACGCGTTTAAGTCTTAAGGCTCGTGGCGACCCGGACGTAAACTACCACCCCCGGCTTTCCGCATTAAGAACCCTTGCTGCTTGTTGACGGAGCCAGGGTACCCGCGACGACGCGACGTAGAGCCCGGCGAAGTGCGCCGAGTTAAGAATGATATATATGAAAGTATAGTATATGTAGTGGCACGTGACATGTGTCGGGTCGTGAACAGGGAACTACATTTAACCAGCTGCAGGATCAGTTTGGGCAAAAGTGCTGACACGTGACGTGAGTGTGCGTTTGCAGTGATTAAGAAGAGTCAGTTGAGTAGTTTGGCTGGTTTGGAACGTGAGAGAAGTAGCTCTTTGACGCGAATTTGCCTGGGCGACTACGGGAAGGCGAGCAAGTGCATCGACGGGGCTTTTGGATTCTCTTCACAAATCACTTCTGCGCTGCAGTGTACTTGTGGTGGAGTCAGTGACAAATTGAACAAAAAGGCACTTGCCTACCCTATTTGGGAATACAGAGACGCCATGGTTCCATGTATGCTGTGTTAATATATGTCCTCGACACTACGCTCGACAAAATTGACAACCGTCGTCTTCGGGGAACCGGAATTCTCGTATTCTTATCGTTGCCGCCGTCAACACAAACCTCGCTAAACACTCTAGCGTGTTCTTTAAAATATCTATAATTTGTTGAGAAACTAGAGTGTTTCGACAGAGTTACTTATGTCATCTTTTTTTGCCCTTACCTTATCACAATGTGTGCAATGTCCCAAAGGATAAATAATCTGTTTACCTACCCTAACTTCATCTTATTCCTTCTGTTGATTTATGGGTTAGCTTACGAGCTTTTACCCTGGATCCTATAGGATCATACAGGTTTTCGCATGTGGGGCGTAAAAACTTTTTCAGCGGTGTGTTTTATTTGATTTCGGGGTATTGTTGTGTAACAACCTGCTACATTAAGACACCATGCACTCTTAAACCAAGACAACAGCGATCGGTCTACAATGGCAACACTTTTGCAGCAACAGGAAGTTGATCCAACTAAGTGGCGGTAAAAGACCGAATAAACGTTTTGTTTTCGAACGAACTCATCTGGGCAATAGATGAGCGGCTTGCTTATTCAAGGTACCCACAGGTGACAGCCATCTCCCGTTGTGGTGGTGGTGTTCTCTTTATTACACCCAAAGAAGAGGGGATCAGTACGAAAACTAGTTGCGCTGGCTTAGAGGAGGTCTGCGAGAATGCCTCCGGATACGCGCTACAACACAAACATCCCAGAGCCGTGGGAGCGCCTCCTGCGTGCCTCCGAGCCAGCAAACCAACGTCGGCCCATTCAGCGCGCGGTGAAGGCTGCGGTATACCATCTCCCGTGTCTCTTCGATTAGGTTAACTGCGAAGAGTAAAGGGCGGTAGGAAGCTAAAAAACTGTCTCGCCTCATTTGTTCAATTAAGCATGGGCGAGGAACCACATCCTAATGAAAACTGTTACGATACGGGAAAATAATCTGGAAATATGTCGGTCCTTTGCGGCTAAAATAGACAAGACTTTTTTCAACCTTTAGCATTTTTCATGACAGAGAGCAATGCTGCTGGTAAAGTTTTTTTTGAAGGAGAAATGTTTATGAAGGTTATCAAGAGTACGCCAGTTTTTTTTTTTCTTTTTTTCCCCTGCAGTCCTGGTTCTACTTCAAGTTGCGTGGAGACACGTGCGCACTTGTTTTCTTACACATTTGGCACAACTCAAGAAGTAATTAGGCCTATAGATAATATTTTGTTTTTCGGAATGCCCAACACGGATAATTGAGTTCGAAGAAGGGTAGCCACCTTGAAAACGGCTTCCGGGTTTGTATTCCTCCAAACGTCTGCTTACCGAGCCCTTGGCAAACGAGTGGCTTTCGTTACTAGAAAAAGATGCGTTGACGTCAATTCTGGTACTGAAGAGGAAGGTTTAAAAGTGGCTGCGCTCACAATAGAAACAGCGTTCCAAACGCTTCCAACGATGCAATTTATGAAGTACGCAAGAAACGAACGGAATGCATGCGGCAGGAGAAGCGTTGTCTTTTCTTGTCCGTTCCTGTCGTCTTCGTCTTTAGAGCGTTTCGTGAATTGCGTCGACACGAACCAACTCGCCCAATTCAAGGTATCCTTGCTTTCAATGAAAGGAAGCATAGCTCACTGCTTACTTGACATGTTCATGACGCGTGTGTTGGTGAAAGGAGATGCCGACGCAGAGAGAAATAAAATTCCTAGTTTTTTACGCATTGCTGTTATCCTTACGTCATCGTGAGCGTTGTAGTGATAAAAAAAGAGAGAGTCCTTTTCTTATCAGTGTTGTGACGCCTACAGGAAGATAGTATATTTTTTCAGACAAAGGCAGAGTGAGAGAAGTTGGTTATTAATCATACGTATCACGTAAGTCGAGATGTGAAAAGCTTCTCACACGCACACGCACGCACGTGCGTGTGTGTGTGCGTGCTAATTACATACCATAATCCTTTTGTTCGAAGCCTTTCACATCTCTTTTTAGTGGATATGTATGACTACCAATTCGACTGGGCTTAAGCTATTGATGTCTTCGATCTCGGGTCTGAGTCTATGCTAGTTGTTATGTTGGTATCTTAAGGTAGGTACAGCACACGAAAACACGAAGAATGAAAAGAAACCAAAAATAAAAGCGGCACAGACGTCTACACCTCCTGAATTTTCGATGTCCATATTCTTGAGAACTTCAACCAGCTTTACTATGTCTCCGAACTCATTTACTACAGCTTCGGAAGTATTGACAACCGGGCCCGTTCTTCGTACTGGTAACATTTTGTATGCAGATAGCATCGCGTTTACCGGCTGGAGTACTATGTATTTTTATCTGCAAAATACATGCACACTCGTCATGATGGTCTAGCGTTTATGGTGCTCGGCTGCTGATCAGAAGGTCGGGGGGATCAAATGTGCGAAAGTATGAAATCACTGCCGTGGCGGCCGCATTTTCGATAGAGGCGAAAATGCTTGATGCCCATGTGCTTAGATTTAGGTGCACGTTCAAAAACCTCAGGAGGTTGGAATTTCCAGCGCCTTCCACTACGGTGCCCCTCATAATCATAACGTGGTTTTGGGACGTATAGCGCAAAGAATTATTGTTATTATTATTAGAATACATGCATGATAATATCGAATTTAATGTTGAACGAAAACTTTTCGCGGTGCTAATGGCTTCACAAAGTGAGGAACCAATGTGAACATACTATTCAGACGGAAAATACTGATGCTCAGTGAGGAATCTTCACTTATTGACACGTGATCACCGCCAATCAAGTGAAATGAAGCAGCGCTTTAGCATTTCTTCTTTCATATTCCCTCAGTCCTTCGATGGCAACTGAGCGTGCATGACCAGACCCTTCATGACTGATTTTCATTCTCCCACGCTCTCTGCGGTAATGTGCGGATCGCTGGCTTACCCATTTGCGCTTTGTATTGACATGGCCATTAGCCTTGGTTGCGACACATTCGGCGGCGATCAACTGCTCAAGCAACGAGAAGCTTTTTCTTGAAGCCGTGTGGGACAGAATGAGATGTTATATATGGTATAGATTTGTGAGTTGAAAAAAGTGCTATTTGTGCGACGTACACTATATAGGGACGCACGTAAAGAAAACAAACAGAGGCGTTGGACACTCAATTGAATAAAAAACGTGAAATGACATGCCCAAACACATACTTTGATTGGTCACGTGGAAAAAAGAAAAGAAAAAAAAATCACGCCATTTCCACGAAGTGAATCATGATGAGTGGGCGAAGCTCGATCGTTTTTATCCATGGCAGAAAGAGAATGTGTGGTCTGGAACGCGCTTATACTTCATGGTCATCAGCGTCATCGTCATCGTTATCACGTGTAGTGGGTACATTCCACTGTACTGGAACGCGCTTATACTTCATCGTTATCACGTGTAGTGGGTACATTCCACTATACTGCGTCATCGTCATCTTTATCACGTGGAGTGGGTACATTCCACTATACGTGGCTACCTACCTACTACAACAACTACTACTACTGCAGAGGAACGCGCTTATACTTCATGGTCATCAGCGTCATCGTCCTCGTTATCACGTGTAGTGGGTACATTCCACTATACGTGGCTATCTACCTACTACAACTACTACTACAGAGGAGGGACAGACCCACACTATAAGGAGCTTCGCCCCTAAAACTAGGAGGACACCTGAGCTTCACCTGCAAGAGTAGAACGCGATCGCGTCTTGGGCCCCGTTTGCATCGGCTTATCATTCACTAGCCAGGATTAGCTTTCCGCTTAACACCACAACCGGGTCGCGAGAAAAGGTACTTTTCGCGGCTTCAAACCATCGTAGAATGCCTACTGCATGTACAGTTGAGAAGTGCCTACCGCACCATAATAGATTGTTTTGCAATTTAGCGACGTGCCCACTTCTCCCCAAGGAATTGCGCGCTTACTCAGCTGCGCATTTTGTTCATGCTATCGATGCTGCTGGTGGTGGTTAATTATGCGGTAGCGCTTTGCAATGGGTGCGCGTTTAAAGCGTCCACTCGTTGTGCAATTCGGATGGTGGGGCGCCTGCTGCAAATTTGCGCTTCTTCAACGAAATTTTACACGTGTTAAAGCGACCTCTCGCTCTACATGGCACCTGTATGGCTTTTTTTTTATCTTGTTCAAAACAGTTTTGAGTACTGGCGTGACCTTGTCGTAGGACATCTGCTTGCTACGCAGAATGCTTATTCATTTGAATTCTGGCTCGGAGCTGTGATATTTATTATTTGCATTTTTTGTGATTTTTCCCTCACTACCAACGACACCTACGCCGACACTGGTGTTTCGGCGAAACGAGCTGTGTAATGCTATCACGTTGAAATAGGCTTTGAACTTTCCTCCTCACACTTTTAATATCATACACAAGAGTAAATAAGTGGCCTAGTTTGTAGTTTCATGATTTCTTTTGAGAGCGCAGCGCACCCGTTCGTGTGCTGAGTGTCGTCTTTTGTTGGCCCTCGTCGTATACGCCTTTCTCGTGCTCCTGTATCATGTGATGCTCTTCTTATTTTGCCAGTTCCGACTGCAGCTCTGAAAACGATTTTGCCGCGGGAACAGAAATTCAGTAAAAATAAACACGAATTGATAAAAACGAACAATGAAAAAAAAAGAACATTAATGAAAAGGAAGTGCGGAACAAAAAGCTAAGAAATGAAAATGAATTGTTGTATGCAACCGCCGTTCACGCCGCCGACACATAAAGTATAAAAACATAAAATTAAAAGAAAAGGCTTGGAGGACGCTTGAGCTTCGCCTTCAAGAGTAGAAAGTCCGCCGTGGTGGTGTAGCGGTTAAGGTGCTCGGCTGATGACCCGAAGGTCGCGGGTTCGATCCCAGCCGCGGCGGTCGCATTTCGGTGGCGGCGAAATCCTACAGGCCCGTATGCTGTGCGATATCAGCGCACGTTAAGGAACACCAGATGGCCAAAATTTCCGGAGCCCGCCACTATGGCGTCTCTCATAATCATATCGTGGTTTTGGGACGAAAAACCCCAGATATCATTACTGAAGAGTAGAACGCGATAGCGTAATCGGGCCCCTTACGCATCGCCTTCTCAACTGCTAGCCTGTTTCGGTGCTCGGTGCATTTCTCAGCCGTGCCGTAAGGAAATGAACGACTCTGCGGGTAACATTGGCTGTTTTAAACTATCCTAAAATGCCTACTCCAAGTACCGCTGTTAAGTGGCCACTACGCCATAATTGTTCCTCTAGCGAATCAGCGAAGGGCTCACTACGCGTCCACAAGGCGACACTCGAACCTACGCAGCTGCTCATGTTGGTTATGCCTTTTCTGATGATGATGAATAAATATGTCTGAGCGCTTTGTAATGGCTGGACCTTGAAAACACCCAATCGTCGTGCAATTCAGATGTTTTGACACCTGGCGCCATTTTACGCTTCTACCACCCAATGTTACATTCGTTCCGCAGACTCCTTCCACTACACGACATTCATATAGTGTTTTTTTTTTCCGAAACAGTTTAGGGAAATAGGGTGCTTATGCGGTACAACACCTGCTTGCTATGTAGGCGGCCTGTGTTTGCTTCTCACTCGAACCCAAGGTTTATATTATTTATTTTATTTGCACCTTTTTAGATTTTCCCGTAAGCGACAAGATGATGAGTTTTCGCTCACAACCAACGACATCGACGCCGACACCGGAATCTCTTTGAAACGAGCTCTTTAATGCCATCGAGTTATTATTTAAAACCAAAACCCAGGTGGTCAAAATTTCCGGAGCCCTCCACTAAGGCGTCCCTCATAATCATGTCGTGGTTCCGGGCCTTAAAGTCCAAAAATTATTATCAAAATCTTATAATAAAAAGAAACAGTAGTACGTACGTACATACATTGTTCTCTTAAGTTATTTCCCTCAATATGTCGCCAAATGTAAACACGTGTATATAGCAATGCTCGCATTTGTCGTTAGCGAGCATAGTAATCATTGCTAATTTTTCTCGTATTTATCACTTGCGCAGATAAATTACCGTTTCAAACTGCGCCCTTCTTTTTTGACTCTTCTCTGTCGTGTGCTTGTACTTCTCAAGAAAATCATGTATTTTAATGCAGCTGTTGGTACGGTGTTCGTGCTTCCAAAGGAAACCATCACTTAACATGCTGCTGTGTAAGTGTACGTGCTTTTATTCATTAGAGTCACCTCTCAAAATAAATCGCAGCCGCCTTCTGAAACCGAAACCCATACGCCCTGCTCCAAATTCCTCTATGGTATACCCTTATACTGGTACATTCAGGCTTTCGTACAAAAAGAAAAAAAAAAGAAAAAATAGAAAGAAAGAGAGAGAGAGAGCGATGTGTATTTATGATGCGGAGCTAAGTTTTCATGAGGAAACTCATACGATTATTCAATAAAAATTTGAGGCACGAAGCAACGAGGACAAGAAAAGACAGGCACCCGTCCTGTCTTTTCTTGTCCTTGTTCCCTCGTGCCTCAAATTTTTATTTGACCATGCACCAACTAGCCCAAGAACGCGTTTTAGTCATACGATTACACCAGTTGCGAACTGGAGTACAAATACAGAACATAAAAAAATGTGCGCCTTTCTTGAAGTTTGTACGAGGCCAAATGTCATGGTGACAATTTTTCTGACATGACACTGCCTTAAACGAATGACTTTGCTGCAATCGGTCAAACTTCCTCAGATGCTCAAACAAGTTTCGATGATGTGCATTCCTAAAGGGGCACTGACATAAAATTTCGAACTCGAGATTTGCAATTAAACGGATTGCTTTGTATGCACCATTTTTTTTGCCATATATGGGTAGCGTCCGTGACCAGGAAGCTGTCTTATTTCGAGGGGAAACAGCGTACGAAGGCTGGACGTGACGTTTAGCATCCTGCAACATAGACATCCCTGTGTCATACTTTGGGTGGCCCACACGATCCTGGGTGACGATGCGCTAGCAATATAGGCGTGCGCACTGGGGAGAGAGGTGGGGCGTACCCTCTTCCTAATAACTTAATGGAAGCGCCAAGGTTGTCCCATACATTTATCCAATCACACTCTCCGTGTCATAGCTTAAAGTGTAAGGTCATGGCCATGCAAGTTCTTGACGGTAATGGCGGCCGAATACCCCTTATATCTTCCATTTCTAAAGCTGTTTACTTCCCACATTTGCTCCCGGGAAGCAGCCGACAAATGGCAGGCAGTTGTGAGCAGCCCGTCATTGCCTAATTTTCATTTTGTATTCAAGCAATTGGGGAAGTGGAGAAAAGGGTGCGCCGCGGGGGAAACTGCCTGTGGCATCAAATTGAGGCATGTATTCGTAGAAACATAAGAAGACACTGGCAATGCGTGTGGGATACTGAAACTCGTAGAAGTTACGTTTAGTAGAACCGCAATTGGGGCCTCCATCACTTCTTGCAAAATAACGGCGAACCTCGTATTGTCCTGCGGTCTAAGCATAAGGCCCACGTTGTACACACAACGTTTTGTTGACTGGTACTCAACCACCTGCATGCAACAGATGTGGGGACAGGCTTTCCGTTCTCCAAGCGTGTGTGGAGTGTACCGAATGGGAGCGATGAAAGCACATTTCCGTAGCCTACAACCGGCATATCCGATAATACCTGGCAATGCTTCTCGGCACAGAACCACGCTTCGGTATCGCATCTGCTCTCATTTTTTTGAGAGACACTTTTACACTGCAGATCACTGGCCCAAGACATTCATAGCACGACCTTTCCTGGGAGGCCGATATTACGAGGTTACGTGATGCAAGCACCTGTCTCCACGCCCTTGTGCGCAAGAGCTTAGTGAAACCGTCGTGCCGGCAGTACTATTAATTTTCATTGTCACCCACATACAGCGCATTGTTTCGTACCGCTTGACATACGTCAGCCGACAACGAACTTTCGTCGTACAAGCATTTTACATCTTTCACAGTGTCTTGTTTCGGCCTACTAAACAGACGTCTCACGCCTGTATTAGCATACCATCGGTTCATTGATGTCGAACCATTTGGTTGGCATTCTTTGGCCAGTAAAAACGTCACATCATTATCAGCATCATGATCATCTTCATCATCATCGTCACTGGAGTCAGTCATTATGGAAAAGATTTGAGCGCAAAAAAGGACGGGACACAAGACAAGAAGACGACTACACGAGCGCTCTTTTGGTAAGCCACATTGCCTTTGCTTCGTGTCGCATCAGGTTCATCGGCTACTGCCTTCGAAAAGGACTTGTGCCCAATGAAGTGCTCGGGCTGTTTGGTTTGATAAACCTTCACCGAACCATGCAAGGAGTGTGTGCCGCATTATCCGCTCCGAACTTGGAAGACAGAAAAAAAAAGTAAAAAGAAAGATCGATCGTGTAGTCTTCTTCTTGTCTTGTGTCCTGTCCTTTTGTGCGCTCAAATCTTTTCCATAATGAACCAACGCGCCCAACAAAGCATTCTATTAAGGAGTGAGTCATTTCGCGTCGTTAGGAATCGTGGCGTTGCCCAGTTCCTTACTGTTTTCTTCATTATTGTAGACACCACTGACGGTGACGATGGCGATGCTGGTGACAACGACATGGTTGCACATGTGCGCCTATCAGACGAAATGTCAGCTGAATTTGTTTCTTCCCTTTCACTTTTCTGTACGTTTCCATATGTAAGTTTTCAAACCACTTCTGTTTATGTTGCGATTGCTTGCGTACAAACTTTTGTTGTTACAGCTGGGAAAACCTCGTCAAGCGTCAATGTCTTTTGTCCTCTCTTTCCGAAGTGTAAATCTGCACACTTGTATAAAGATCAATTCCATTCAAAATTCAATTCAATAATGACGTCACGTTTTTCTGTGACTACGTGGTCAGCTAGGGCGTAGTCTGAAGGTGACCGCGAGGTAGCGCTGCCAGCTCTAAAAATTGGCGGGCTTGACACTTGTTTTGTCATCGCGATCGATGGTGTCATATTAATCAATTTTACAGATATTTGTTCCCCCTCCGTCGCATTATCAGTAGCGAATATTACTAGGATATCGATAACTACTAGTGCATGATTATCTGCGGCATGCTTATTTTTGATGTCATTGCTCATTTCAGTAGCCGAAGCGCAAAGAATATATTTTTATATTCAGATACATTAACACCAGCCAACCCACCTTGTAGATTCTCTATATGGACTTTTATTTTTAGTTTCTTACGCTCTGAAATTCCAAAAACTAATTCTTTGCAAACTTAAGTAATGTGCCATAAAAACTAGCGCGATATATTTTAGCAATGGTTTCTTTTTGATTACTGTTTATGGCTTTTTCACTGTGCTGCATAAAAGTACGTGCCTTCGTTATCAATTGTATTTCCCAGAGGCTGGAAGGCGTGACGCGCAACGATTTAGAAAATAAGTAATATATAAAACACCATAATCAATGAAACTATTCGAATCTTGCCAATTCATAAGTTTCGCAAAATAACGAGTCATAAGCAAATTTATGAAGAGTGTGGAAACAAGACATTAGGTTAAAAATAGGACGGGAAAAACATTGCGTTGTGCTAGTGCCGGCATCTATCGTCGCTCCAGCAAACTGTAAGCATTATTGAACACGTGGCTCCATCTGTGGGGCGACATGCTAACTTGGCTGCGCTCAATGTCATTTTGACTGCTTTTTCTTAGTGTCAATAAGCGCGGGAGTTTAAAATGATGGTAGAGACCAATTTTCAGTGCTAGAAGAAAGGGCGTACTTTATGAGCCAATGAGTCAGTCTTCTGGCTGATAACAGGACGCAGGTTGCATTAGTGGAGCACTGCAGCTATGTACAAATGATTTTAACTAGGGATGGAGTTTTCAAAGGTATCGGCATTTTACGTGTGATGAGGAGTGTCTTATTATTCATTTGGGTGTGAAAAACAAACAAAAAACTAACAAAAAGAAACAATACAATGACAGACAAAGTAAAAACCATTTGCGACTGAACTTTGTTGTCGGGATACTACATAAAATATACCAGCGTACTTAAGACATTCTAACTGTAGCAATTAACATATTGTTAGAAGATACGTATACAGCTTTGAACTTTTCACTTTTTTTTAATTTTTTCTTGCTGACAAGTCAGCTGGCACGATAACTGCCAGTGGCCTGTGCTTGCTGAAAATACGAATCACATCTGCAGAAACATAACACACGCTCATAAGAAAGTGCTAGAAAATAAAAACGAAAATGTACCGTGTTAAGGTAAAGTTGAATCAGGAATAAATACGCCCACGAACATTACAATTAACTTGTGTACCAGGTATTGCCTTTCCACCGATTGCTTGTTATGCGTCTTATGTTGCGAAAAAAATTCCGCAGAACCGAAAAACAGGCAAACTTTGAGCCATGTTATGACGGATACCAACAGATAGAACAATGAAGTAAGGCAAATAATTGGTTGTGGAAATTTTAAAGGCGCCTGGTGACATTTGTCTCCAAAAGGAATTAACAGTGGGGACCAAGTTAACACACCATGGAAAGAACGTTATAATGGTCCACCGACGGTTTGTCTTTAGGGCAAGCTCTACTGACTCAACCTCATTACCAGCGTGCAGAGATTCCTGCTAACTCTTCTATGATAAAAATTGTATACAATAGACCTTTTTCAAAATTGTAAAGCTAGCTTTCCTGCTATGCAGTTTGCCCAACTATTCGCGTCTAGTCACTTACTGCGAACCGCCTGTTTCAAGCGCGGTTTGCTTACGCTATGACATGGAAAATGTAGAGTAGGCTCTCTTAATATAAACACGCATAATAGAGAAGCCTCAGCACGTTCATCTAGGACCGCGTCTCCGCTTTAAGCACGACAGGTGCCGCCATTACTTGGGCGAATATGCAGCGCAGAGAAGCGCAGTTGCGAATTTTGAAAATGGTCCATTGATGGTAATGCATGCTTGCGCAAATTACAGGCATATATTAATATATGCTTGTGTATGATCGAGTGTAGTGCTAAAACGAAGTTTCCTTCTTGTGGACGATTCCGACAGTGTGACGATTTCGAGATACTGACAAAGAGATTGTTCCTATCCCTGAGGAATCGTGCTGCCTGGTTTTGAACCTTTATATTCTGCCCGCAACAAACTTCTGATTCGAGTTCCGAAATAATTCCAGCATAGTGAAGTATTGATATTACTTGCACGATCTAGGGTCACTATTACCTCATTTGTCACACAATTAATTTTTTTCCCATAAACGATAACATCTCGCTAGTTTTGATACTGCCCGTTCAATGTGACCAGCTATTCGAAAATATCGCTAAAAGTACTTCCAAAGATTTGCGTACGGGTAAATTTCTGACTGCAACCTAGGCTACTGATACCACACGACGCTTGAATTTTTTAAGCGTTTTGCAGACAACCAACGTGGTCGCACTTCGAGATGTTTAAGCAAACATTTTCCCATAGATGACCCAGTTCTAGAAATGTTTCCAACAAGAAATTAAATTATCTGCTCTGTAGTTTGTGCCAACTAAAAATAAGAGCGGACCCAGCTCGCTGCCTTGTGACATGTCCAATTGTGCGCTTGCAATTGGTTATTTCTTTACATTTCAAAGAGTGTCAATGACTGACAGGATTTTTAGAAATTGTACGTGGTATTCTTGCTTTAAATAAAAACAGTAGTCCTGACAACCCTAAAAATGAGTACCGTTACGCGTCGGAACGCACTGCATGTTTAATTTTTAATAACGCTGCCTTAAAAATGCTTTAGGTTTCGATATTCATAGGGTGGTTACACGGTGACGTGTCCACACTGCCTGACATAGGTCTGATTCACGTAGGGTCAGCAACTCGTGGCGCACAAGTAGCAGCTTTGTTGCATGTTGCCAGTTGCACGTAGTGCCCGTAAAGAACAATCAGTGAATTTAACGAAGTGACGTCCAACAACTCGAACAGCGGTTTCGGTGACTGTATTGACTCGTCATGATAATGGCCATTGCAGTGGAGCCGGCTTGCACATGGTGGGCGACGGAAACTTTACAATCGAACTATTTTACACGTGCTTCTCGGCCCCGGTGTGTGGAGAGCGTTATCACTGCGTGTCAGTGAAGTGAAGATGTCCCTTCTGGAATGTCTCAAAATCGTGTCAGTACAACTTCAAAACAACACTCTGTCCGGCACAACATAAGGGATGCCGGATACGGATTTGAAGTTTAGCATTCATGTTTCACCGAATCGTGTTCGATATCTAGCTGGTGGTGAGCTACCGTGTCGAGCGTTTCGTGAAGGTTAGGAAAGGAATCATCAGGAAAGTTGTTACTAGAGTTGTATCCATAGTTTTTCTACGGGGGGAGGGGGTGTTCAACCACTATTTGTGCATGTTCTGGCGTGCGTTAGCATGGGCGCGTGCGCAATACGCTCACAAGGTTGAAAAGTTTGGAAGGCGGTGGAAACCACCAACCTACCTTCCCCTCCTTCCTGCGGATCTCAATGGTTGTTACCATCTAAGCGCTCTTAGTATGTCCTCTGGTAGTTTAGCTAGTCCCGTTGTGCATGAACCACCTTCCCGAAATATTCTCTAGGGGTTAGTGATAAAATTATTCAGCGTGGAATATTGGGCATGCTAATTCTTTGCAAAACAAATACAGCATGAAATAAACAAGGTCCAGAAAGTAAAACGCATTCAGAACACTGACTGTCAACACTTCATTGTCGACGAAAAGACGAAGCAAACGCCTACTGCACCGATACGTGCAACACGTGAACGATCAGCGAAAGAAGAAAAGAACTAACATGTACATTTTAGTGATAGTGATTAGACCCAGATGTTACCAACGCACAATACATGTTCGCAATTCATACGTGATTTAGATGTGCTGGTTCTAGATATCAAAGAGCAATTACATGGGAAACTCGCGCATGAGCTATCAAATTTCTTGATGAAGTATGCCTCATTAATCTCACGTGTTAGCTGTGAAGTGTGGTTAGCTAGTACCTCGCTTTTGTCAAAGTAGGGCACGTAACCGCAATCATGGCAGTGAAAACCTTGATGACCCGCTATCATGTTATTCACATTGTTGTGGCACCAAAAATCTTATGTATTTGATTCCCTTTTCTAGTGGGGAAATATACTTTGGACAAAACAGTAGATGCGTGAACGACTGCCTAATGGAGAAACTTAAAAATGCTTTCACCACCTTATTGACGCCGTATGTACCACCTCTTTCAAAGCTACATCAGTTTTTACAGCGAAAGCTGTTATGAAATCACAACAAGGGCCGTTTTTGGCGCTGTAGTTGTCCGCCTCCGCCGCCGCCGCCGCCGCCAGTGTCCGTAACCACCATCGCGCGAAATAAGAAAAAAACTAAACAAATGAAAATATCGGAAATACAATGGGATTCGAACCCGGGCCCTCTGCGTGGCTGCCCCGTATTCTACCACTGAACTATGCCGGTGCTTGAAACTCCGTTGCAAACTGACTCTAGACAGGCTTCATGTTGGGTAAGGAATCGCCTTAACATGTGTAATAAAGCGTTTTAGAACAAAAATTACACCATCTCCCGCTAAAGGGAACCATGTGTAGATGTGAAGCAGCGGGCGCTAACGCTTACACTGGCGGCGGCGTTGACGCTGGCGCTCATCGCAGCGTTGCGCAGGAGAGAAAACTGGGGAGGCGCAAAGCAGGCAGTGATGGAGCAGTGTTTCCTACTGGAACATGCCAATCGCTGCTAATGGGCAATGAGAGACAGAAGACTCCGACTGGACACAGAGACCCGCACTCCGCTTTTAGTTAACGCGCACGCTGCGAATTTTTATTGTTCAACAACGCACAGGAGAAATCTCCCACCGGCACCACCTTGGAGGTCAAGGAAGGAAGGAACAGGAGAGAAAGGAAAGGCAGGGATATTAACCAGTCTAGAGGGACCGGTATGCTACCCTACACTGGGGAAAGGGATGAGGGAGTTTTAAAGATAAAGAAAGAGAGAGGAAGGAGGAGATGAGAACACGCACACACAAAGCCACATATCTCAGTGTCTTGGTAACGCGATTAGTCTATAACCGCCGGTCCAAGTCTGTTGTCTTCAGGAAGTTGAGCACCGCCTTCGTCGCCTTTACCCGCGATGATCTCTCAAGACGACATTCCAGGATGGTTTCCACCGTCATCGGTCTGCGATCTATGCGAGCAAGAGCGCCTGCGAGTGATTTTCTCTGCGAATTGTAGCGAGGGCAGTCGCAGAAGATGTGCTGTAATGTCTCCTCGCTACCGCAGTTGTCACATAAGGGGTTGTCAGCCATTTGGATACGAAAGGAGAATGACTTCGTAAAAGCCACTCTTAACCATAAACGGCAAAGTAGAGTGGCATCGTTTCGGCGTAGTCCAGCAAGTGTCTGAAGTCGTAAATTGTTCGGGCTGTGGTGGTGTTGACTGTGCAGTCTACTTGGAGTATTCCAAGTGGTGAAAGTGATTTCTCGTGCGGCCACTCGAAGTTGGCTAGCAGCGTCGGTCCTTGATAGCGGTATCTTCTCAAGCCTGACGCCTTGAAGAGCTGATCGAGCAGCATTGTCGGCGTGTTCATTGCCTATGACGCCGCAGTGACTTGGCAGCCACTGAAATGTCACGTGGTGTCCTTTCTCGAACGCAGTATGGAGGAGATACCTAACCTCAAAGACCAACTGCTCGTATGGTCCGTGTCGCAGGGCTGATTGCAAAGATTGAAGAGCTGCCTTTGAGTCACTGAAGACTGACCATCGTTGAGGCTGTTGGTGGTTGACTACGCGAAGTGCAGCGCGAAGAGCGGCCAGTTCTGCAGCTGTCGATGACGTTGGGTGGTCCTTGGAGGTCAAGATCCATTGCCATATATACGGGGTGGCCAGTGAACGGTTGTGCAGCGCGAGCAGTCGGTTTTTTCAACCTAGAAACTCGCTAGCAGACGCTGCCTGCGTCGGCGTCGCGAGGCGAGAGGGGGGGAGCGTAGGAGAGGAGAGAGAGGGGGGTGACACGCATGCGCAGTGGGAGTGTGAACGCCGTGGGCAGGGATGGGTAGAGGAGAGAGGGGGGAGCGTAGGAGAGGAGAGAGAGGGGGGGACGCGCATGCGCAGTGGGAGTGTAGACGCCGCGGGCAGGGATGCCTAGAGGAGAGAGGGGGGGAGCGTAAGAGGGGGAGAGAGGAGGGGATGCGCATGCGCAGTGAGGGTGTGGTTGCCGCGGGGGAGGGATGCCTAGAGGAGAGAGAGGGGGAGAGGAGGTTTTTTATTTTTTTAAAGGGTTTGCGCATGCTCAGTAAGAATGGGCACGCGGCACACCACCACCACCGGATTAAGCTTCGCCATAAGATGTTTCACATCTAAAAGAAACAACAAGGCGTCACACAATGCGAATTGCGTAACGAATGGGTCAAAATCAAATCAAATCAAATCTTTATTTTCCAACAAGTCTTTCCAACCAGTTGGGGGGTCCCTCAGGCGAAAAGCGGTTATAAAACCACTTGAGAGTGCCTGAGGCCCCACGTACATGGCAGCAGTTTCAAAATCCAAGCTGTTAAAAAAATTACACCATCTCCCGCTAAAGGGAACCATGTGTAGATGTGAAGCAGCGGGCGCTAACGCTTACACTGGCGGCGGCGTTGACGCTGGCGCTCATCGCAGCGTTGCGCAGGAGAGAAAACTGGGGAGGCGAAAAGCACGCAGTGATGGAGTGGTGCTTCCTACTGGAACATGCCAATCGCTGCTAATGGGCAATGAGACACAGAAGACTCCGACTGGACACAGAGACGCGCAGTCCGCTTTTAGTTAACGCGCACGCTGCGAATTTTTATTGTTCAACAACGCACAGGAGAAATCTCCCACCGGCACCACCTTGGAGGTCAAGATCCATTGCCATATATACGGGATGGCCAGTGAACGATTGTGCAGCGCGAGCAGTCGGTTTTTTCAACCAAGAAACTCGCTAGCAGACGCTGTCTGCGTCGGCGTCGCGAGGCGAGAGAGGGGGGTAGCGTAGGAGAGGAGAGAGAGGGGGGGGACGCGCATGCGCAGTGGGGGGTGTGGACGCTGTGGGCAGGGGTGCCTAGAGGAGAGAGGGGGGGCGCGTATTAGAGGAGAGAGAGGGGGGGGACGCGCATGCGCAGTGGGAGCGCGGGGGAGGGATGCCTAGAGGAGAGAGGGGGGGAGTGCAAGAGGGGATAGAGGAGGGGATGCGCATGCGCAGTGAGGGTGTGGTTGCCGCGGGGAGGGATGCCTAGAGGAGAGAGAGGGGGAGAGGAGGTTTTTTTTATTTTTATTTTTTTTGAAAGGGTTTGCGCATGCGCAGTAAGTGAGGCCGCGAGGCACACCACCACCACCACCGGATTAAGCTTCGCCATAAGATGCTTCACATCTAAAAGTTAGCTATAATGTAAGCAGGCAAAATGAACAAAAAAATTAGACGAATATTCTACCAATACAGCAGTAGAACAAATAGACACAGAGCAAACTAAATAACTATGTATCTGCACTCATGAATACACTGAGCAATATCAAGATAAACATGGCAAAAACAAAAAAAAAATGCGATACAGTGAGTAATGATAACATAGCATGATATAAAGAAAAATACTAGGCAAGGCTGAAAAAATATTCGCGCATTTCTCTTTTTGTAAACATAAAAAAGTTCGACTCATGATTTATATATTTATTAAGTAGGGATGGTAATGTATATCTAAGGGACTGTAGGAAATAGTTCGTGCGAGAACGAGGAACGAGCCACCTGTCTATGCTTCGGGTTCATGAATCCGTGTGTTGCATACTTATGTTTGATAAGTCTTTAATAAATGTTCGGAATTGTTCCTTCGCAAAGAAGTAGTTATTAATTAGTCGAAAATTGTACATGTGTTGCATACTGATTATTTTATAGCGGTGGAACAAAGTACCTGCGGAAGTACTGCGTGGGACATTTGCAATGTAGCGCAGTGCCCTTTTTTTGCAATGAGTGAATTGTTTTTACGTTGCCTAAGGTTGTGGTGCCCCAGACAAGTAGGCAGTAGTTTATGTGCGAGGAAAACAAACCATGGTAGATCTGCACCTTAGCTTTTTCCGGAAGAAAGTGCCGACCTCATGACAGAACTCCAGCAGCACGCGATAATGATTTAGTCAATGATTCCACATGATATGACCACGTCATATGAGCGGAAAAAGTCACACCTAGAACTTTATGTTTCTCCACTACTTCCACGGGTTTTCCCTCAAGCGTTAACGATTGGTGAAGATTAATTTCCGTGCCCCTGGATCTGAAAAAGACAGCTTTCGTTTTTCTCGCATTTATTCGCAGGTCATTAGCAGTAGACCACCGCAGTACATCTGATAGTACGCTCTGGTCTTTCGCAATAATTTCAGCTGAATTTTTTCCCGAAACAAAAAGACTGGTGTCGTCCGCGTACAGTAGAAATGCGGCATCGTTATTTATGTTGACAATATCATTTATGTAGATATTGAAGAGCATTGGCCCTAAGATGCTTCCTTGAGGCACACCGCAAGAAATGGTTTTATAAGAAGAAAAACAGTTAGCGATTGAAACACACTGTTTCCTCTCAGACAAATATGAACAAAATAGGGAATTAGCTACACCGCGTACCCCATAAGCGTCTAACTTGCCGAGTAGAATGTGATGATTAAGGCTATCAAATGCCTTGCTATAGTCAATGAAAACCCCCAGCGTAAGCTTTTTTTCTTCGATGTTTTTAATTATCAATTCTTTTTTGGGTTAACAACGCAGTCTGTGTAGATTTGCCACGCTGAAAACCATGCTGATTTTCTGAAAGTATGTTGTGTTTGTTAAGAAAACTACTCAGGCGGCAGAAAATTATTTTTTCTAATCCCTTCGAAAATACAGGTATTATTGAAATTGGTCGGTCATTATTCGCATCATTAACATCTCCATTTTTATATATGACCGAAACTTTTGACATTTTCATAAGATTTGGGAAGCAGCCAGACTGGAGAACTAGATTAAACACGTAAGCTAGACAAGGAGCAAGAAGGTCAATTACGTGCTTAATCGCTTCAACCTGAAATCCGTCGACATCAATAGCTTTGCTGTTTTTTAAAGACAGGAATGTGTGCACTATTTCTGCTTCCTCTGTGGGTGCAAGAAACATTATGTCAGAATTGTGGTAAGGAATCTGAGTATGGGCAGTGCTTCCCAGTGGTTGTACCGCATTAGCAAAGTGCTCACTGAAATGCTCGGCTAAAGGTACACCGGATAGATTATACCCGTTTACGGTTATTTCCGTTAAAGTATTCTGAACAGCATTGCGGTTCAGGGCCTGATTGATTGCTTTCCAAACTTGGTTGGGGCGCCGTGGATAGATCTGAGAAAACACGTGGTCATAGTAAAAGGCCTTTGCCTTTTTTAATGCCGCAGTAATGTCGTTGAATGCTCCAACGCATTACAAAAGCCTCGGGCATAATTCTTCCTCGCCATCAGCCACAGCATCAACAAAGTGCACATAATGCCTTACAAGAGTGTAGCAGGTACCACGCTAATTCGAAGAATGACGAATAATGACATAGTGGATGCCTTCCTACAACACAAAAATTATGATGATTTATGGCGTAGTGGGTACCATGCAAGTGCGCTTGTAGTAGTTGCCCCAAGAGTGTTTAAAAAAGGATCTAGAAAGGCCGCTCTTCCAGCTTTCACTGTGACTGTGGTGCGCGTTCCGTGCAGGCCTGGCGGTTTTCTTTTATCGCCTGCCAGTGCTGAAGAATCCCCGTTCGCGCTCACCCGGTCCACTAAAGCCTTGTCAAGCCAGATAATTTTTCTGCGTTGGCCTTGACGTAGATAAACCTGTCCCCTGAACACCTGCTGGAAACCTTTGGATAATCGTTGCCATCTATCATGTCACGGGTTACGCACAGGCTTGGCGATTGTCATCTGCAGAAGTAAGTGACCTCGCTTGTTTAATTTCACACCACATCAACCGAAAAAAAATCGAGAGGTCCGCGCGGAAAACGTACAACAGTCACAGGGAAAGCTGTGAGAATGACATATCTAAAGCCCTGTAAGCTCTGATGGAACGACTATTGCAGGTACACTTGGAAGGTACCCACTGCGCCAGGTGGCTCAAACACGCGGCCTGCGAGCCTTTCGTAAGTGGCCCGCGGCTTCACAAGGGATAAAGTCTTGTGGCTTTGCTAAATGGTATTAGCATTATTCCCTCATTTTTTAACGCGATAGCGATCAGTAGCTTGTTTCGCCAAAATTCCGGCGTAGGCATCGGAGTCATTGGTTGTGAGTGAAAAACCGTCTTGTCCGTGACCGAAAAATCGAGAGAGGTGCAAATTAAATATATAATAAATATTTTGGCCTCCGAGTGAGGATTGAACCCCAGCCGTATGCGTGGCAAGCGGGTGTTCTACCGCAGAGCCACGATATTTGTTGAAAATTCTTTGGAAAAAAGCACTACAATGTGATGTAGTGGAAAGAATCTCCTTAACGCATCATATATTGCGTGGCGGAAGCGTAGATTCCAGCCAGGCGTCAAAATATTTGAATTGAGCAACGAGTAGGTGTTTTAAAGGTGCACCCATTACAAAGAACTTAGAAATATTTCATATTAATCATCATCAGGAGTAGAACCATCAACAAAGTGAACAGCTGCGTAGGTTCGCGTGTTGCAGGGCTGGGCAGAGATACTCGAAAAAGTATTCCGGAATACAGATATCGAAATAAATGGGTTGTAAGCCTAAAATACAGATACTGAGATTCATTTGTCTTTGACGTAGCGGGATATTTCGGAGATACTTTCGCAACAAGGCGAAAAAGTATTCCGGAATACAGATACAGCAATACAGATACTGAAATACTTCTTATTTCGGGGATGTTCATACCCCGAAAAAACATTTATTAAGGGCAGCATAACATTGCAAATGTTGCAGCGCTATGAAACTCGCAATGTATTTATTTATCACAGTACTCTGAGCACCGTTAAGGCATTGCGAAAGAGGGTCACACTGTACAAAATTGTTAATAACGACATATTTACAGGTATCAGTTGCAATAAAAAATTATACTGCAAGAGTAACACGCATTGTACACCGAAAAGGACATACTTGGTGGCAACAATATCAGCTACGCCAGAAATAGCATAGTTCAAGCAAATCGCCGGAATCACTAACGAACACCACCAAATGGAAAAAAAAGTAGGTATACATTTATTGAACACATAAGAAATAATTTGCTGAAAAGGTTGGTGTGTCACTTAAGCAACAGGAGCTTCTCAAATGGGCCATCATCAAGACATCGTCGGTTCGGCCTCAACACCATACTCGCCAACGAGAAAAGTCTCTCTACTGCGGCAGAGGAGCACAAATTCGTGTTATAGCGGATAAATACCGCCTTCATGGCCGAATAGTCCTGAAGCATATTACGTGATGCTATGTGTTTTTAGTCACGTGGTCAGTTATGTGATGAAGTATAGTGCATAGCAATAATTAACAGCGCGAAAAGACGAGAGACAAAAGGAGGAGAACTAGACAGGACTAGCGCTGTCCTGTGTAGTTCTCCTCCTTTTGTCTCTCGTTTTTTCGCGCTGTTAATTATTATTATGCATCCATACCAACTAGCCCAGTTTACCACTCTTTTGAAGTATAGTGGTGTACTGGGCGACCTGGTATAGATTGATATACGCACGCGCTAAGTCTCGCAATGAATCGTAACGTGATGTCACGTGATTTTAGCCATGTGACCGGTCATTACGTGACGTTACGTGATTTCCGTCAGGTAACATAATGTTACGTGGTGCTATGAGATTTTTAGTCACGTGACTTGTTACGGGATGTTACGTCATTTTAGTCCCGTGACTAGTTGTTGCGTGATGTTACGTGGTTTTTATATGCGTAGCAGACTCGCTTATCATAGTCATTGCATTCTACGCCTCACTTCGCCGGTTCCTGATGAAAATTTCATTTCTGTTCGCACGACCCGGCGAGCGCGAGCTCCCATAGAGAATACATGCGCGTTTTGAGGAGCCCTAGGGTGCCCAAATTTGGTCAGATTTACACGGGGTTTTCGGCACTGCATTCTTTTTTTAGTACATGGAGGAAATGTTGCGGACAGATATTTTCCTCAAGCTTTCATTTTTTTACAACCCAGAGGCAAATATCCAGAAAAATTGTGTTTTCTAACGTCTCGCTCTTTCTTGTTGTCTCCTGAAGAAAATAGCTTAGTAATCTAAATTTCGTCCGCAACATTTCCTCCCTTTTTCTTTCCTTATTGTTATGGTATAATTGTCATGCATGTCAAACCTCTGGTTTCCATTTTACAGGCTTTGAAAGTGTTGTATGTACTTTCAGTGTGGATTTAAAATTCACGCCAAATTTAAGAGGCGCGACGTGGCTCCCCCTGGTATCACCTATATTCCGCGATCCTACACTCTACCACCAACCTCTCAAATGGCTGTATTCGTGTGCAGCGGAGAAAAGTAAGGGACTTGCTCAGTGAGCTTGAACAAGCTTGGGTATTTTTTTTATTTTTTTTCGTTTTTTTTTTTGTGGGGGAGGGGGTGCTGCCTCTTCTGCACCCGGGCGTGTTCCCTGCGACAATGAAGTAGAATGGGATGCTGATGCAGGTGTGCGACCGAACCACAAAGCCGCGTTTCCCCCTGTCCTTAGCTAGTCCTTGTCCATAGCTAATCGTCCTATTCAGCGCTCACAGGAATTTGCTGCTGCTGCGGGGTACAGCGGCATCTTCTGCAGCAGACTAGCCAAGGGACTCGTGTACTTTCACTCAGTTCTGTCTGTCAGGAATACGCAGACGCGCGACATCCCGACTGTTTAGAACCTTCATAGGAAAGCAGGCAAATCTGGATTTTAGGATGTAATAGCGCGATCGGCTACCGCGAACTGGTTCTTGAAGGCGCCAAATACGCATGCGTAGATCAGAACAAGCTTTGGTCTTTGGAAAGAAACGAATTTTTGACGTTGAGCGCCCACTGTCAAGTGTATACATAATTTGCACGTGACGTCAGACAAGTTCTCTGCGCTGGGTACCTAAAGATGGCGGCTACCGTGACTTTTTATCGCATTAGAGAGTGTCAGTGCAGGGGAGGACAGCCTGTCCTACCATACCAATCCGCTCATTCCAAACTAGTCAAAAGAGGCATCATCAACCATTGTTTTTGTCATGCTTTAAGCAAATCGTGTGAGCACGAGATCATGCGAAGCTTTTATAATCAGTCGGACAGATTGTCTAAAGGGGGTCGTTCGCTTCCTGCGTTCTTTTGTACTCTCCCCGCTTTCTTCTGTTCGCCAGCCGCGCCAAGGGGAACACAAAGAATTGGAGGGGCCACCGTTTCTTGCTCCGCGTGTTCGAGCAGGTGTTTATGCAGCATCGCATTCCGCTGGTACCTAAAGATGGCGACCGCAGTGACGTACGTGCAAGTTATGTATGACTCGACACGAGCAACGCGGAGTGATGGTGCTGGGTCATTCCCCGCCAACTGACCCGGTCTTCACGCTCGACCACCTTAGATGTAATTTTGATACAGTATCATTGATAAACATTATTATCGCTTTATATATATATACATATATATTCCACGCATGGCTACCAATCTTTTTTGTGCCACCGAACAACATTAGGTTTTCGTACACGCCGAGCTTAAATCAATTTATTTTCTTTAATTATAAAACAAGGAGAAACGCACAAGCCTCGCGGATCTTTCAATTTTCATTGAAATCTCATGTTCTCAAAGTAGCAATTTTATCTATTCACCTAATGAGTAGATGCAAAAAAGCTGATGAAAGGGTTTTTGAGATAAAATAATGTAAGCATTGCTCGAAAAAAAAAACGTAATTTTTTCATAAAGTTGCTTTTAACTGCATAGTCTATCGGGAATAGTGGTGAGATGGTTCTGTGTAAAAAAAGATCCACGCATCTCCACGAAGTGAATGACGACGACTGGGCGAATCTAGGTCCTAAGGTCCATAATGTCTACGTTGAAGTCGGCGACTAGTATAAAGGACGGACGGACGGACAGCCGGACGGCGCAGGCGATTTTTTCACAGCTGTGTAGAAGGTGTTGTGATACGAGTGTGGACGCTGGTACATCGCCGGACAAGGCTAGCCCCTAAGGAGCTTCGCCCCTAAAATAATAAATCTAGTACGTTGTAAATAAATACTATTCAATGACATGTCATTGAGGATTTTTTAATGAAAACGCACATATTACGCCTTACTCCGATGTTGCTGTGCCCGCTTTTCACTGCAGTGTACGCTGGGGCTTTCGGGTAAGCCTGCTCTCGAGCAGTGTTCTATCACGAAGTGAAAGAACGAAGAGAGAAAGATGCGCTGTGATCGGCGGCGGGGAGAAACTTCTAAGCACAGTGGAAAGTTTATTCAAACTGTCAGCTCGGTGCGCCTGTGCAACCTGCGCGTCGCATCTTTCCCAAACCGGCTGCTGAAAACGTCCGATAGCCACTGACAATAAGCAGCAGACAACTGTGAAGACAGGTCATTCCCCATTGTTTGGGTTACTGCGGGAGCGGTGCCGCGAAACGAAGAAGTTGGAGGGAATGGCTTACACCCCACGGTACGGGGAGGACAAAGCTGAAGCCCCTCCACCGCATTTGCTACGGCTTAGCTGGCGGAAACCTAGGAACGGCTTTGACAAAGCGTTCACAGTGTTTTGAGGTATTCGCGGGCAAGGTTCAAGCAGCACTACTTTTCGCACGCGGAATGACTAAAACCTTCATGTCCTGGTGAGATTTACACGCCTAGAGTGTACTCTAACTTCCCTCCTTTTGGGGGGTGTGTAAGTGACGCCATCTATGGACACAAAAAGTTCAAATCTGCGTTGCTTTGGAGCTGGTGAGCCCTCTTCTGGCTACGCCACTCCATTACAAATGCTACTGGCGTTTTAAGTCAGTGCTGCGCGGCTAGAGCTACCAAGGAGCAGCCCGACAAGCAAAAACACATGGAGAGAGAACTGAGACCTCCGTCGTGTTTAATCCTAGGTGGCGCTGCGCGCTACCTCCAAACTTGTTTGTCCGTGACATGGCAATACTGGCAGAAAGGGCGAAATGTCATAAGGAGTCCCAGCAGCCAAAAAACGTGACGTATGAATGACAATGTCGTCAGGTGCCGCCGGCTCAGAGGAGCATTAAGGTTGCATAAAGACATAATGAAATGCGTCCGAGGCTACATTCACCGCTTATATTCGGTATGATGCTCCCAGGTATGCAGGAGACTGGAACAAATAAAACATATAGAATTATAATTTTTTTTTGTCGGTTCCCGGCCCAAATAGGGCCTCAGGTCTCACCCGTAGTTGTCAACGCCAACTAGCTGACCCACGCCCGCTCACGAACTCACCCATCGCACCGCGGAAACTCTGCTCGTGGGAGTGGACGCGGGGCTCCACATGGACACGCTTCACACGTTCAGTGAGTTTACAGAGCCCTATAAGCTCGACAGGAGGGTCTATCTTCCGCCCCACGCCAGGCTCTCCAGGCCTCAATCTTCCACCCTTCGGAAGGTGCAGTCTGGATCCCATCCCAGCCAACCAGCGTCAGCAGATACGCGGATTCGTTTGAACGCGATTGTCCGGATTGCGGAGATCCGTTCTGCACTTTAGAGCACATGCTTTGGCAGTGTCCCTTGTTACGGGGTCTAGATCATCTCACTAAGGAAGAAGAGTGGGAGGAGGCACTGAAGAGCTCCGAGCCGGCCGCTTGGTTAGGGTGTAGTTAGGGGCCATCAAGAGGGCCCGCCACGCGGTGGTCACGCACGGCCTGCCCGTCCCTACATGGAAGCTGCCCGCGGCAGCTCCCCCCCGTAAGGGGGGCTGTCTGAGTTGCTCCTCAGGACTCTAATAAAGTTGAATCTCCATCTGTCTGTGGTGCTTTAAGCATATAAACTTATTTCTTACAAGAGGTGGCAGATGCAGGGCAATGCATTGCGAAACGTTCGGAGTGATACTGCGGTCACCGCACAACTTCATCCCAGCACCTTCTGCTAAATGTGAAACGAAGTGCAGATGCTGTGCATCTGTGCTGCTTTGTGGTGCACGAACTTGGGCAAGTTGGGGTTCTATTCAGGCACGCGCGTCGGTACGAGCACATTGGAATTAATACTTTTAAAGACGATAGTCTTTCTTAGGATACTTTTACGCAAAACTTTGGTCTGTCTGTCTGTCTGTCTGTCTGTCTGTCTGTCTGTCTGTCTGTCTGTCTGTCTGTCTGTCTGTCTGTCTGTCTGTCTGTCTGTCCGTCCGTGACCCGATTCAGCTACTCGGCCAAAGTTTAACCACTTTCTGAACTCCCAGCCATCTTGAACTGGTGTTTGCGTTCATACTTGTGAACATATTCGATCAAAAAAGCAAATACTACGCAAACCTGAGGCGCAACATTAATATGTAAGTCACCTAGTGTTTTTTAGGCTGCGCTGAAAATGCGACGCTGTGCACGAACTACGGCGTCTTGCACAAAAGAGCCCTGTGCCGACGATAAGGTGCTGCCGCTGGCAGTGGCCCTTGGTCACGGTGTAATGCCCTTGGTTCAGCACAAGCTCATGTTTTTCAATGGCGTCCATATCTCGCGCAGCGCCTCCTCTATTTTATCAATGCCAGCCAGATGCGGCCAATTCAACGTAGAGTAGGCGCTGTCTGAGGCAAGGCAAAACATAGTAGTACGGCCGGCACCAGGCTATCGTCTTTCGACGACATTTGCAGCGAAGCACGCAGATACGCGGCCAATTTTTTTTTGTTCCCTTCTTTGTTGCTACAAGCACGCATTGTCCTGTGGCATCTTTTCAAGTTCGTCTGTGGCTCCTGCATCTCGTTCACGGTTTCCATTGTCTTTCTTTCTATACTATAAATGCAACTTTTATTGCTATTCCATCCATTCCAAAAAATAGGCAGGCGTTGTGCTCCTCTCGGTGAGTGCTGTCAGTTTGCTGCATGCCGATGTGTTTCTGCCTTGTATATGTAGCAAAGAAATGTAAATTTAAGGGCCCGTTTTTCTTTGTTAGACATATATACCCTATAAAGTGCGCGGAGGAATGACCGCCGCCGTGGCTCAGTGGTAGAGCATCGGACGCGTTATTCGAAGGTCGCCGGTTCGGTCCCTGCCAGCGGCAAGTTATCATTCCGTCCTCTTTTCTTTCTTCCCATTTACATTACAATTACTACTAATGACATCCCTATGCTTTCCTTGTCATCCTTGTCTCTTAGTTCTCAGTAATATTTATTGTGCACTGTTCCGTTGCAGTCGGAGAAAGAAGGCAGCCTAGCACTTGGGGTAGCGAACAAAGAACTTAGGGGTTTAATACTGACAGTAGGACTACATGATGCGAATGCTTCCGGCTAAATGGCGCTTGGGCGTGGTCGTATAGCTTCTCATATACCGCTGTATAGGTGGCGTAGTGATCGGCCGTGGTTGCTCGATCATGCGTTCAGATAACTTTAAGTTCATCCAGACATGACCATATTGCTTTGTATATGTGTGATTTACATATGATATAAATAATTCTTTTTTTTCCATCTGTTCATGGTAAGACATGTCTCGTGATAAAAGTTATGTTCTGGAGTTTTTTATGCCAGAATATTTACGCCCACCCGAATCTCAGTGCGTATTCTCGCACTTCGGTCCCTTCACAATACCGCTGCCATGGCTGAATATCAAACTCGCCTCCCCAAGTTTGGCTGTGCAACACCTTTGCTTCTATGCTGCCAGGACTACTATTTGCTTCGTGGTGTGCAGGGGCACACTTACTAATGTTAATAGCTTTCTCTGTCTCGCTGTGGGAACTTTATGCTCACAAAGGGGTATACGTGCAGTTCATCGTGCATGTCTTATGATTCGCGCCAGGCACATGGACGCCTTATCAAGGAGTGTTCATAAAATTTTTGTGCAGGCCACTGCGCTACGAGGGTTCGTCCCAGTAATGTAACACGTCTGAATGGCATGTGTGCGACGTCATGTCACCTCCCGTCTAGATGTTAAAGCTAAGGAAAAGAAACATTTTTTTTGTTCTTTAAACCTCTCGCGTTTAAATATATGAAAAACTGAACGTAGTCTCCAATAAGCGTACTGGCGGGATTCAAGCACACTTCGCAGCCACCATCTTGTTTTGACGAGAGAGTAGCCTGCATCGTATTTATCTTTCGTGGTGTCATGGCTAAGCTGTCTATTTTCGCGGCTGTGTCAGAAATGAAATGACATTGAAGATGGCCGCTGTCCGTTTAGCGTATATATCACCCTCAACAACGAGTGCTAGAACACACGCGCAGCTGGCTTTATCATCTGTGTACAGTCCTCAACGCGTACCCATTTCCTAGTGGTTGTACCTCTCAACGTGAGTCCTCGACGATCACGCATTTTCTAAAGGTAGTACCTCGCGACATCATTTCTCAAAGATTACCCATTTCTTAGTGGTTGTACTTCTCTGGCGCGACCATATTCATCGCTCTCTGCTCACTCTTATGCGAGAAACTAACTTGGCATTTCGTCTGCACGGATTAAATACGTCAGACTGATCTTCGCCTCTAAAGAGCCGGAGCGAAAACTCAGGTCTAGTGCCGTTGTCAATTTTTTTGCAGGCAAAATATAAAAAAGAATTTCAAAACGAATTCACTCTTTAGCGCGGCATTTATTTCTCCAACAAAAATTCACAAGGATGCGCTGGTTTGAGCACCGCGTGCTCAAATTATGGGCAACACAGAGGTATCAAAAACACCTTTGTCACTCTTAAGCCTTTGGATCGGTGTTTGTTGTTTTGGAACATGCTGGACATAGCTGAGAGAACTTCATTCTGCATTCGGTGTGAAGAAAGTGAGCCGTATTTGCTGGTACCCATGCGACGCACTTTAATCCACCTGACATTCAAAAGAGAGAGCGACAGGTTATGTAATTTGTGCAGTCTTCTGCAGTGGGCATGTTATCGGCCTATTTAACGGCGGAGCTTTCCGAAGTACGTACGAAGCATTGTGGTCATATGAGATAGATACAACATGACACAGGGCCTAGAACAATTTAGTTGTGTTCAAAGTACTGAACTTCACAGTACGAAGAAGTCTCAGTTTCTCTAGAAGCGCGAAGCACTGAGTGTTATAGCAAAAAAAAAATGGCCGCGTATCTGCGTGCGTCGCTGCAAATGTCGTCGAAAGACGATAGTCTTCTGCCGGCCGTACTACTATGTTTTGCCTTACCTCAAACAGCGCCTCCTCTATGTTGAATCGGTGGCATCTGGCTGGGGTTGGTAAAAGGGAGGAGGCACTGCGTGCCATATGGACGCCATCTGGCAGTAGCATCAGGAAACATGAGCTTGTGCAGAACCCAGGGCCACTGCCAGGCTTTTTCGCGCATAGCGTCGCAATTTCAGAGCAGCCTAAGAAACACTAAGGTCTTTAGAATTACGTATCTATGGATTTTCTATTAAAGGAACACACCACCTAATACTTGCGTATTGATGTTGCGCCTTAGATATGCGTAACATTTGCTTTTTGATCGACAACGTTCACAAGTATGAACCCGTCCGCTTGTGCAAGATGGTTGGGCGTTCAGCAAGGGGTTAAACTTTGGCTGGGTGGCTGAATCGAGGGACAGACACACAGATAGAAAGACAGGCCAAAATTTCTGCGTTGAAGTATCCCAAGAAAGACTATCGTCTTAAAAAAACTTGGAGGGCGCATGAGCTTAGCGTTAAAGAGTAGAACGCGATAGCGTAATCGGGCCCCGTATGCATCGACTTCTCAAGTGCAAGGCTGGCTTCGGTTTTCGGTTCATGCATCAACAGTGCCATAAGGAAACGAACGATTAATGATTATGCGCGTAGCATTGGCCGTTTCAAGTTATCCTAGCATGACCACTGCTAGTACAGTTGTTAAGTGCCCACTACGCCATAATTCTTTCCTTTGCGAATCAGTAGACAGTTATAGTATAGCGGGCTTAGCGGGATAGCGGGCTTAGCGGAATAGCGGGATCGAAGTGCGCATGCGCTGTGCGCTATAAGACCCGTAGCGTGTACCGCACGCACGCTATTTTTCAGATTTAGCGTTACCGTGTTTTCGTGGTCTACGGAGTGTACGTAAAACATGGCGGCGGTTTTGGACGCCCGCTTCGAACTGAATTTAGCCTTGGTGGGGACGGATCCACTTCTTTAGTAGCTTACGACTGTGCAAAATGGCTTCGCTTGCCTTAAGGTAGCTTCGACGACCGAGTATTACGGATAACTTAGCCTAGTTTTTGTGATCGCTTCCCATTTAGAACGTCCCTAGGCCTAACTAGAAGATCGGTGTAACCAAATCCGCAACATAAAAATTCGCGCTTTTGGTGAGTGGTTCATACTTATTTACTTTTATTATTACTAAATAAAAGTACTAATATTGCTGCGCGCGGGGATACAGGCGAGAATTCTCAGTTTTTTTTTCTTTTCACTCTTTTTAATGCATGCACCCTCCGCTAGATGACCCCACCGTGCCAGCTTTGGTACGTAAACGCTATCCCGCTAAACTATAACGCGCTGTCCGAAACGAACGTGTGCGGCACGGTAACGCTATTCCCTTAACTCCCGCTATCACGCTAACGCTATACTATAACTGTCTAGTGACGGGCCCACTACGCGTCCCTAGGGCAACACGCGAACCTATGCAGCTGCTCACTCTTGATGTTTTTGCAGATGATGATGATTAAATATGTCTTAGCGCTTTGTAATGGGTGGGCCTTCAAAACAGCCACTCCTTGCAATTCATATGTTTTGACGCATGGCACAATTCTACGTTTCTGGCATGCAATATTACATGCGTTAAGGAGACTCCTTCCACCACATGACATTCATATAATGCTTTTTTTTTTTCGAAACCGTCTCAAGCATTAGCGTGGCTTCGTGGTAAAACACCTGGTTGCCTCGCAGACGGCCTGGGTTGGATTCTCACTCGAACCGAAGATTTTAAATGCCAAGCATTTCTTTGCGTACTGTAAGCACTTTTACGTATCTATCTATCTATCTATCTATCTATCTATCTATCTATCTATCTATCTATCTATCTATCTATCTATCTATCTATCTATCTATCTATCTAGCCGCCTACGTCTGGGTGCTCTCGTGATCACCCCCCTTGGGGTGAACTAAAATTAGCATAGGAGGGTAAGATGGTTTGACGAATATGACTCGCTCGTCATGACATAAATACTGTGACAATCCCGTCGCGTACGTCTTTAAACCCTTTCCGCCAGACACCTGTGCCACATACCCGTAAACCACGGGCGGGTATGTGCCACAGGAAAATGCGGGTATGCGCCACAGAGTTTGACAGTTCATATCTACCCAGGAATGGTGAAAACAGACATTCATAATTTTAACGCGAAAGCATTGAGAAAAAAACTGACATCGGCAGCGTTCATCCGACGAATGCACAGAAAAAATGTCAAGGTTCCAGCAGGAATCGAACCCATGCATTCTGCGTGGCAATCAAGTATTCTAGCTCAGAGCCACGCCATGTCTCGGAACTGCTTTTCAAATAGACCCTAATGTTCGTGAAACGTCAATTGTGGTTGCCGTGCTGGCTATCCAATTGTATAAACATTCCATATGTACTCCTATGATACAACCGTCACGTCGGGTTAACGTCAACTGTAGCTAAGCGCCATCCATTGAGGTTAATTTATGTAGGAGTGTCCAGGGCTACCATCCTCGCGAGCACAAGCGCTACATATCAGCTTACTGATTCTGGTGTTGCTAATACCCATGTTGCTCTTCGCATCGTTGCGGAACTATAAACAACTGGTTATATAAAACATATGCGACTGTTCAACATATGTCTGTGCGTACAACATTTGTACATATCTTTAGCGTCATTTCGTAACGTTTCGCTCAATAAAGATATTAAAACACAGTCACCTTCCCTCCGCATGCTTCGCATAACATCGATTCCCAAGGTACGTGGGATCTGCCGAATGTTTTTTTAATTAACGGGCCGCGAATGCCCCGAGACCATGTCATGTAAATGGTGCTGTACATGACAATCGTGTGATGATTTCTAGGTTAGGACTTTCCGGTAATGTTCGTCACACACTCTTGCCACGCCATACCAACTGTGATGTATAGCCTACAAAGTTAACGAAACGGCCGCGAGAGCACCAAGGCCATGGCATGTAAATCATGGCGTTCATGACAAGTATGCCATGATTTTCATGATATGACCAGTCAATTATATTCATCATACGGACATATTATGCCATACCAATCTTGGTATACATACCATTAAGGACACGGCCAGGAGAACACAAAGACGTAGATAGATAGATAGATAGATAGATAGATAGATAGATAGATAGATAGATAGATGGATAGATAGATAGATAGATAGATAGATAGATAGATAGATAGATAGATAGATAGATAGATAGATAGATAGATAGATAGATAGATAGATAGATAGATAGATAGATAGATAGATAGATAGATAGATAGACACGCTCAGAGTCGCAGAAGTTGGCTAAGAAATGTTTCGCATTAAAAAACATAGAGGTCGGTACACTACATGAAATCTCATGGCCGCACTACACGCGATGCTACAAATGCACCAGTGTAATCACTAGCAACCCGCGACGGCGGTCTAGTGCTCATGGTGCTCGAGTGCTAACCCGAAGGTACCGGGATCGAATCCCGGCCGTGGCGGCCGCATTTTCAATGGAGGCGAAAATACTTGAGGCCCGTGTCCTTAGATTTAGGTGCACGTTCAAGAACACCAGACGGTCGAAATTTCCGGAGGCCTCCCCTACGGCGCCTCTTATAATCATATCTTGGTTTTGGAAGGTAAAAACTCGGATATTATTTTTATTGTTATTAGTGTAATCACTAGCGCTAGATTTCTTTACTGCGCTTTGTTGTGTGTGTATCTTTCTTGTGTCCCATCGGTTTATTGCGCTATAAAATATACAGTCATGCTTTACCAACATGCCGAGTCTTCAACCTTAGCAAGATCCTTATTGTAGTTAAGTTGTAGTTTAGTGATGAACTGTATTTATGGCGATTTTTGCATTCAAGATCATAGCTACATTCATTCCATGTATTCCCATGCAGGGAATAAATTTTCACATGGGTTCTTACCTGGTGTATCATCTCGAAGTTGTAAAATAAAGCATCTTTCGTTGGCAAATAGAATTGTATACTGTCGCTTTTCCCTGAATCCGAATAGCTGACCACCTGTGTGGGTAAATCAGGTCACATATTTAAGAAATTTTTGGAGGTTATGGGCGGGGAGAAAGAGGAATAACAGACATAGATTAGACCGGCTGGCTACCGTGAGCTGGGAAAATAGGGCACATGAAATAATTGGTCATGGAAGCAGAGACAGGCAGAAGTTATTAATGAAAATAAGGAAATGAAATTATAGACCGTGTTGTCACGTGGTCGTGACGTTGACGACGGCAGTAGTCGGCGTGCTCAAGGCGAAACACTTTATTCGGGAGAACATTTGCCCGGAGAAGGAAAAATCAAGGCAGAAGCAATTAACGCCGAACACTATTAGTGGTGAACACAGCGTCGCTCGTCGGTAAGCTGATCATCGGCGAAAGGCCTCCACTTTTATAAGGCAGTCAGTGAACCTTCCAGCGTTATCGCTGGTACTCGCGTAACCTCTCGAATCAACTTGACTATTCCCGTCCTGCGCGTATATAGCCGTAACAGAATGATCTGAAGGAATTGTACAGCTTCCAAAACATTGTGGCGCGGTCTGCGTCGAGCGTCGCTATTAGTCTTTGTGGGTGAAACCCGAACACTTAAAAACTAGGCAATAAATACGCGTCGTAATGCCCTCTTTGAACAATCATTGGCCCGATGCTTGAAACAGAACATAGAAGTGAAACGATGAATTCTATACGAAAGAACAATGATAAACCAAGCAAAACTAGAGTTCCTCAAGTTCCTAACGGAACATAGAACGGCTTAAGGCGTAGAACACGAACGACCTCAGGTCGTGTGCTGCGTCACTGAGAGTTCGTAATGCCATCCGGAATAACCTCGTAGTCCAGAGCTCCGAGACGTTGAAGCACCTCGTATGGCCCGAAGTATCACCGAAGAAGTTTCTCACAGAGTCCAAGCCGGCGTATTGGCGTCCACACCTAGGCCTGGTCGCCGTGCTGGTGTTCTCCGCGGCTTCTTCGAAGATTTTAGAGATGGCTGTCGATCTTTTGCTAGTTCTTGATAGGCAGGTGGGCGAGCTGTCGTGCTTCTTCGGCGCTTTGCCAATAAGCGGCGATGTCGAGATTTTCTTCGTCGGTGGCAGCTGGCAGCGTGGCGTCAAGTGTCGTTGCCGGGCTCCTTCTGTAAACTAGCTTGAACGACGTCATGTGCGCTGTTTTTTTTGCACTGCCATGATGTACACTCTAATCACCGTAACGTTTACGGGAACATCGCAGTGAGAGTAGCCACAATGAAAACAAAGAATACTCTGCTGTTAGCTTAGAAAATTAAGCTTCGGATTGATTGATTCAATGATTCGTTTACTGATTGAATTATTGGTTCAAGTAAATTGACTGATTGAATGCGTAAACAAATACTTTCCTATACACTTTTCATGCACGTTCAAAGACCTCTGGCGTGACAACTTATACGAACAGGTGAAGATAAATATAAATGGACGAAGTCCGGCCAGTTCCTTCGGAAAATATGTCAGCCCGTCGAAAAGTAAACATAACAGATCGAAAAGGGGCCAAGCGCCGCCTGCTACAAAAATTCTCCACATAGACGGCGCCACCTGCCATATTCACGGAAGCGACTGGTGCGCAAGAACACATTTATGTGGTAAGCTCTGTCATGATTGCCTGAGAGCGCCCGTACCTTCCACAGTTCTGCAAAGAGCTTTTGAAACGGACGGCACCGACGGCACCGCTGCAGAGTCGGCTAAAGCTGAGAGGAAGCGTCGGCTGCACATGCATGCACTTCTTCAGGGGCGAAGCTCCTTAAGGTTGAAGCTTGTACATCACTCCCCCGGTGTAGCCCGGTGTCGCCACGCTAGTGCGATGACGTTAACGCTGCCATCACGACACAGCACATGCAAGGTAGCCATTATACGCCATGACGATGATGATGACGCTGAAAATTAAGCGCGTTCCAGACCACACATTCTCTTTCTGCCATCACCCCACAGCACATGGAATTTACCCATCATACGCCATAACGATGACGATGACGCTAATGACGATGAAGAATACGCGCGTTCCAGACCACACATGCTCTTTCTGCCATGGATGAAAACGATCGTGAATGCGCTCTCGCCCGCGAAAGGCAAAACGGCAACGCCGACAACAAGCTGCTACCCCGGTGTTGAGGACGCGGGAAGCGGCGGCTCAACGGCAAAAACGCATTGTATGTACTGAACACACGCGTTGTCACTCATTTACATGCGCGAGTGGGCAATGTCACGGGTGATTTATGGTAGGAACGATCCCCAGTGCTTCGTCCACTCGTTATGATTCACTTCGTGGAAATGCGAATTTTTTTTCACTCTCTCACAGCAGGTCACTCTCAGGGGTTTTTTTTCTTTTTTGGTTACGGCGTGTTTCGCGTCAATGTCAGCGGGTTTCGGAGAAAATCTCGAAGACAGGCGCTTGAGGCTTTAGTCTTAAAAGTGGTCAGGTGTGCTCACAATAGAAACTGTCATTTTAAGAGATGCATGAAAGATGATAGGCTCACAAGCGCGCACTTCTCTGCGTGCTTTGGCGTGTGTGCATGAGGTTGCGGTCTTTTGTGTTTTATTGTTAATCCGAATGGCTTAAATATACAAGTCCTGCAATTGACGGCCTTTCAGCATTAGTCAGGAAATTCGCGGCCTTAATGAGTTATAGGACTCTCCTTTGTCTTGATTGCGATTTCCTCAGTAAGGCCAGTTATGCCTACTCAGCAGGAAAATATGCGTTAATGGAGCGTTGTTCTTACTCATAGCTTCGACCTCCAGAAAAACGGTGTCCCTGGATTTCACACTAAGCAACAGCCAGGGTCCACTGAAACATGAAAATTATGAAGAGTTAAAATTACTTCGCTGAAAGAACTGGTTTTCTTGCTAATGATATGGCCTTATTCGGCGCATATGCAGCAAAAAAAACCCGGCAGATCCCCCACACTGTGGAAATCGATGTAATGCGAAGCGATCATCAAGGCGCTCCATACTTCGCATAGCTTGTCAATGAGGCAAATGAAGACATTCATGTCATGATATGTAGTTCACCATCGCATGTTTGTCATGCATGTAAGCATGTACAATCTCGTATAAACCATAATATTGAGACCTATATACTGGTATATCAATGCATAACGTCACATATATCTGGTTCACACTCTCATGTCAGGCAATACCAATTTTGATGTATATCTAGTCAACAATACGGCCGGAAGCGCACCAAGAGTGTCATGTAAGTCATGCCGTACGAAAGATGCATGTCATTATTTCCATGTTAGGGCCTGTCATTTATATTCGTCATACAGTCATGCCACGCTACAGCAACATTAGTAAATATCCCATCAACGAAATAGCAACAAGGGCACACAGTCGTAAGCGTATAGATAGATGGATAGACAGACAGACAGACAGACAGACAGACAGACAGACATACATACAGACAGACAGACAGACAGACAGACAGACAGACAGACAGATAGACAGATAGATAGATAGATAGATATATAGATAGATAGATAGATAGATAGATAGATAGATAGATAGATAGATAGATAGATAGATAGATAGATAGATAGATAGATAGATAGATAGATACGTTCAAAAGTGCAGAAGATCACTAAGAAATGCTTCGCATTTAGTAAATTCCGACAGCTGAGCGCGTAATTGCCACGCAGTTCATATTCCTTTATTGCGTTATTAAGCGTGCGTGCGCATGTAGGCAAGAGAAAATGGCCTATATATGTTCCGTAATCAGTGAAAAAAAAACAGTGGGCTGCATTCGGGTCTGCAAAAGCGCAAGCAATGTGTAAAACATGTATTACTCCGCGTTAAATCAACGCCGCTCCGGCGCAGCTGTAGCCGCACTGGACCAAAGATGCCGGCGGGCCGGACGGTCGCGGTACTTTTGCCGTTCCTATGGCCATAGTATAGCGTAAGGCCTCTGGAACAGGAAATGTACCGTGACCGTCTGGCCCTACGCCATCATTCGGTCATTTCTCTTTATCATGATTTTATACGGCCATTTCTCTACAGAGCGCAAAATGACACCCGACAGCACTTGCCTGCCCGGGCCCCACTTCAGATAAAGGACGTTCCTGCTTGTCGTTACTCTATGCTGCTTGGTGTGTCGAGGAACACGCCTCAACGGGAAAAAAGGTGAAAAGAAAACGGCAATGCCGAGCAGCAAACAAAAAAAGCCCCCACCTCCCCGAAGGGAATCGTGAGGAAATGCGAATGCATTTCGCGCGCGCTTCACTCCATTTATATATGGTGGTTGTGGTTTGAAGAAGGAAAAGGCGCCTAATTTCTGCAGCCCGGTCGGGAGCACGGCGCAGCGCCTTTTTTTTTTTTTGCTTTTTCTTGTTTTTTTTACTTTTTTTATTTATTTTTAAAATTTTTTTTTCATATATAGCTCCGCCGAGCTCCGCCGCAGACCGCTTTTAGTTAACGCGCACGCTGCGAATTTTTATTGTTCAACAACGCACAGGAGAAATCTCCCACCGGCACCACTTTGGAGGTCAAGATTCATTGCCATATATACGGGGTGGCCAGTGAACGGTTGTGCAGCGCGAGCAGTCGGTTTTTTCAACCAAGAAACTCGCTAGCAGACGCTGCCTGTGTCGGCGTCGCCAGGCGAGAGAGGGAGAGGGGGGGAGCGTAGGAGAGAGAGGTGGGGTGCGCATGCGCAGTGGGAGTGTGGACGCTGCGGGCAGAGATGCCTAGAGAAGAGAGGGGGGAGCGTAGGAGAGAAGAAGAGAGGTGGGACGCGCATGCGCAGTGGGAGTGTGGACGGCGCGGGCAGGGATGCCTAGAGGAGAGAGGGGGGGAGCGTAGCAGGGGGAGAGAGGAGGGGAGGCGCATGCGCAGTGAGGGTGTGGTTGCCGCGGGGAGGGATGCCTAGGGGAGAGAGAGGGAGAGAGGAGGTTTTTTATCTTTATTTTTTTGAAAGGGTTTGCGCATGCGCAGTAAGGGCGGTCACGCCGTACACCACCACCACCGGATTAAGCTTCGCCATAAGATGCTTCACATCTAACACCTGCCGGCGCGCACACCTCCTCAACCTATCCTCCTCCTCCTCCTCCGCGGACAACGCCAACGCCGCACAACGCCAACGCCGGATGCCTGACATAGCCCGACTATGAAATGCATTCGCATTTAAAAACTATGGCGAAGGTGCGCCTTCGCCATAGTTTAGCGGAGGCGAACTACCGCCTCCGCTAGCGCTACTGCAACTAAAACTTTGATGCAAACCATAACTGCCTCCCATGCGCCTCCCTGCTGGAAAGGTGCCCTGCCGACCGAAAACTGCGGTGTCGGTCTCCGAGAATTATCAGCCGACCACGCATTACGGGCGCCAGAGGTAGGCTCAGCGTCGTGACTTGAGAGCCAGTCAGCAGCTGGAGCCCTCCCAGATGACACGGAGCCCGCGAGTAGAAAGAATCCTAACCTTTACCGTGCTCTGAGGAACTGCCTGCCTTGGCCCATGGCACTCTTGCCAGAACGCACCACATGCGTACAGCCGGCGCTCTCCTATGGTGATAGTTGCCATTATACCTCGCCTACGCTTCCCAGCAAGAGAAACGACACTGGAAAGCAAAAACAAAGCAAACTATACACTTGCACATTAATTAGGCAGTACAACTGAATCGCCCGAAACATAGCGTGCGCTGCTATGCAAACATCGAGAATTAGCATGAGGTCGCGCCCATCTTGAATAGGACATTTAGTTAGGAGATCAGAGATTTGGGCAAGCAGGTTGGTAGTCATCCTTATTGCAACAGGCCTACGGCGTCCTTCCTGTAAGGGTTCATAAATGTTTTGTCTATCTATTGACCCTCCCGAGATTCTTTTGTACTTTTTTTCACTCATTCACGAGATGGGAAGACTGAAGTTTGCCGCCTGATTCGCAAGCACGTTTCAAATCGCAAGGCACGCAAATTTTCAAATGCAAGGCTACTTACGGCTTTTTTCGGCTCCAAGGTTCTGTCGGAGGCTGAAATAGGGCAGTAACATTTTATTGTAGAAATAATTTAATGGCGGCCTGGACTACAAGCCACGCGCATATACCCTAAACGCTTAAAAATTATTACATTCATCTTTTTTCATCCTCGCAAAGAATGAAACCACAACGATGCTGTGCCTTAAAACACAAAGTTATGAATTAGGCGCACCTAAACGGCGAACGAGTATTTGACGCTTTGTTCCTTACCGAATTTGAGATAAGTGATGTAAACTCACAAACTGATACGTTCGTTCCAGAGATATTACTGAACATTAGAGCAGCCAAGAACAGCCTGCCGAGGTACCAATTCATTTTTCTCAATAATTATAAGCCCTCCATATTAGCTTGCGTGCGCTGCGATTTCGTAATATATATAAGTGGTGCGTCCGGAAAACGGCCTTCCTCAGTCTTTTTCGAGATATTCGATAAGCGCCACTCATGATGGCGCAAAACAATTTCAGTTTTTAGAGAACCCAAATGGTACCAATAAAACCAACAAGAGAAATCATCTGAATAGGTACGAGAATTCATTTTCAACTCACGTTCTTCTTGTAAGTTGCACCTGTTGCTTATACAAGGTCTGTATTAATATATATATATATATATATATATATATATATATATATATATATATATATATATATATATATATATATATATATATATATATATATATATATATATATATATATATATATATATATATATATATATTTAAATACAGATAGAGGAAGTAGATAAGGAAGAGCCGGCCCGGCGTGCGGGCGTTGTCTCTTCTCTCTTCATTACAATGGCGCAGCCTACAACGAAAACTGAACCTTGAAGCCGAAGCCTCGTGTCTTCGTCGGTCGTCGGCGCTGCGCATCTCTTCATTGAAGGAACGCCGTCCACGCTTCCTTGGCGATGGAGCCAGCAACTTGACCGGTGCTGCAGCTACCCATCATAAAATCCGCGGACGGCGTCCATGCCTCCTCGGTGGTTCCAGGGTACAACTTGACAGGCACCATGCTACCACCTTCCTCTGAGTATGCGCATGGACTGCTCTTGTCTGAGAACGCGCATGCTTCCCGTGGCGTGCATCCCGTGCCCACAACATTTTCAACGTGTGCGCATCCAAGGGACGCTGTTCAGGCTTCCTTGGACGTGCTTGTCGCCGCAGTGTGTACTGCCACCACCGCACACTCTGCGGACGTGAACCATCGCTGTTCGGTCGCCTCATCCGACAGCGACATGGACCTGTTGCGTACCATCACGCAGCTCCGTGTCGAGATTAACGCATCGACAGCGTCGATCTCCGAGCTAACCCCTGACATGTTGCCAGCATTGTCCGCCATCAAAGCCATGTTAGATGTAGCCGCCTCACACGACCTTGAAGCCAGCCCACCCAAGCAACGCAGAGAGTTCCGGAGTACCCTCGCGAAGCTCTCTCACCAGCTGGGCTGCTTCGCGTCGGCACTCTGGATTTTCGCCTGCCATGCGACCATCGCAAGCCACCCGCGAAATAGCAGAGTACCACGGCTTCCAGAACGACGCCGACAACTGGGTGGCGACCATGAACGCTATTGGGGCTGGTGAAACTTGGGCGGAACCGCAGAAATGGTCCGTGGGCGTAGAGCGCCTTCTGGACGGTGCCGCGGCGTGTCACAGGTACGAAAGCGTGAGGCAGAAGTCCTGGGCGGAATGGACAGCAGCCCTGATTGCCGCTTGCGGCCGAACTCTGCGGGCCTCCAGTGAGACCAACTCGACCCCGACCGAGGACGGAGCTCAGGAGGGGCACCACCTCGGGGCTGCAACTGCGAACTGCAGCTCGCCGGCAAACAACTGCGCAGCCGGACCTAGCACAAACACTGTACTCAAGCTGTGCTGTGACTCTGCCTCGGCAACCGATGCCAAAACATCCCTGCCAGCGGCCGAGAGCATCACCCGTCCACATCCATCGGAAAACCTGCCCTCATACTCATCATCGCTTGGGCACTTAACGTCATCAGCACGTGTGGTACTGGATACCCTAACAGGGCATCCATACCGGTCTACGGATGCCGGTAATACGATGGATGCCCTACCACTCCACTACCCAGGCCTCTCTGGTTATGCTGAGAAGATGGGCCTTGACCAGGCGGACACATATTCCTGGTCGTCACGGCAGTTATTGGAATGTGAACGCGTGGACATTTGCCACACGCAAAGTGCTCTAAGTGCTACCTCCAAGCAAGAAGCCGCCGTGCCTGTGACGGTTGTGGTCAGCGCCATCCAGGACGTCATGGGGAAGCCCGAGTCCACTGCAGATGACATGAATTGTGACCGGCACTGCTCCAGTGCTTGTGGCACTTCGTCGAGCACCGCCACTTCGAGCGCCTCAGTGGACACGACGCCAGTACGTCCGCAAGAGCATAATAAGGTGCATCGAAAATAATCAGCTCAGAGGCTTGCCTCAACTTTGTCACACACGGGTGGGACACACGGGTGGAGTCAGGTCACACACGGGTGGAGTCAGGTCCGCCCGCTAGAGATATCGCCGGCAAGTTTTCACAAGGCGTCGCACTATGGAAGAGACCGGCCTCAGCGACAGAGCCAATTCCGCCCACCAGAAAGCACACAGGCAGATACCAAACCAGAGTCGCAGCGTGGCCGTGATCGACCACAGCGATGCAGCCAGTGCCGCCCACCAGAGGCATTGGCGGCAGCTTCGCGCGCTCGCAGTCGTGGCCGAGACCCTCGTTATGTACACGTTTAAGTACACATATATACCCTATATAGACCCACGTTTAAGTACACATATATACCCTATAAAGTGGACGGGGGGATGACTGCCACCGTAGCTCAGTGGTAGAGCATCGGACGCGTTATTCGAAGGTCGCAGGTTCGGATCCTGCCGGTGGCAAGTTATCTTTTCGTCCACTTTCCTTTCTTCACATTTACATTACAATTAGTTCTAATATCTTCCCCTATACTTTCGTTGGCATCTTTGTCTGTTAGTTCTCATTAATACTGTGTTTAAGAAAGCAAACGAGCCCTTAAGTTTATTATTCTTTCCTTCATTCATAACGAGGGTCTCGTTCTGGCAGACTTGATGCCTTCAGGTGGTATGCGAGGGATAATTAGTCAGCTGCCCGCTCGTAATGAGATCACGTACTACGTGACGCCTACAGGCAAAAAAGAGTGTTCCACACTCGCCGTAATGGCAACGGGCGGCGCTGACTGACGCTCCCACGTTTAAGTACACATGTATACCCTATAAAGTGGACGGGGGGGATGACTGCCACCGTAGCTCAGTGGTAGAGCATCGGACGCGTTATTCGAAGGTCGCAGGTTTGGATCCTGCCGGTGGCAAGTTATCTTTTTCGTCCACTTTCCTTTCTTCACATTTACATTACATTTACTTCTAATAGCTTCCCCTATACTTTCGTTGGCATCTTTGTCGGTTAGTTCTCATTAATACTGTGTTTAACAAAGCAAACGAGCCCTTAAGTTTATAATTCTTTCCTTCATTCATAACGAGGGTCTCGTTCTGGCAGACTTGATGCCTTCAGGTGGTATGCGAGGGATAATTAGTCAGCTGCCCGCTCGTAATAAGATCACGTACTACGTGACGCCTACAGACAAAAAAGAGTGTTCCACACTCGCCGTAATGGCAACAGGCCGCGCTGACTGACGCTCCCACGTTTAAGTACACATATATACCCTATAATGTGGACGGGGGGATGACTGCCACCGTAGCTCAGTGGTAGAGCATCGGACGCGTTATTCGAAGGTCGCAGGTTCGGATCCTGCCGGTGGCAAGTTATCTTTTCGTCCACTTTCCTTTCTTCACATTTACATTACAATTACTTCTAATAGCTTCCCCTATACTTTCGTTGGCATCTTTGTCTGTTAGTTCTCATTAATACTGTGTTTAACAAAGCAAACGAGCCCTTAAGTTTATAATTCTTTCCTTCATTTATATATATATATATATATATATATATATATATATATATATATATATATATATATATATATATATATATATATATATATATATCAGTTCCCGTTCACCTCGTATTTGCGAAGACTCGACGCAGAATGCTTTAGAGAAGAAAAAATATTTTGACAGCGGATGATATTCAGCATGGCAGAAGCACTGCTTCTTTAGCTAAGGGAAGTTTCAGCGATGGTTTCGCTACATTATGCACTGTCTACAAATTTCTCTCAAAGCAAAAGTGTAACTAAAGCGACATGCCTGTGTAATTTGTTAACCCACGGAGCACCACGAAATGCAACTTCAGATTTTTTCGGAGACCAAGGAATTTCAGTGGTATTCACCTAGCACTCTTCCATCATATACTCCAAACAGCGCACTTTTTTCGCAAACGAGTTTTATCAATTACAAGGAATGGCTGACTTGGCTTCCCATAGTTATTGACCACGTTGTCCATGAATTGTATGTATCCATGTAAATTGTGGAGGACATGGATAGGAGGTGGCAATGAAGCAAGCTGGTAACAAAATAGCTAGTAGGGCGAGTTGGTGCGTATTCATATTGGAAGAAAAACAGCGCACTGAAAAAACGAAAACAAGGAAGAGATGGAACACACACAGGGCTGCACTCACCAGTTGTGAGTGCAGCGCTGTGTGTGTTCCATCTCTTCCTTGTCTTCGTTTTTTCAGTGCGCTCTTTTTCTTCCAATATGAAGCAAGCTGGTACCGTCCAGACGAACATTGTTCAGCGCTAAGTGTTGCGGATATTATAATTTATTTTACGTGTGGACACTGCATTTATGGAAGCGAGTGCTGTTGTGTTTTACGGGCAGCATGTTTTCGAGTCGTTGCAGGCTGCAGATATAGTATGACGCGAGCTCAATGGCCTTCGGCCATGGTAAGTTACGAAGATCTTAAATCACCTGCCCATTAAAGTTACCATTAAAACACCTATGACAGAACGGGAATCGAACCCGGGCCCTCTTCGTGGCAGCCAAGCACTCTACCACTGAGCTACGCCACTGCTTGAAACTGCGGGGCAAACTGACCCTATGCAGGCTTCATGTTGGGTAAGGAATCGCGTTAACATGTGTTGTAAAGCGTTTTAGAACAGTAAAGTAACAACCAGGCGTCACACAATGCGAATTGCGTAACGAGTGGGTCGTTCAATGCTCCAACCTATTACAAGAGCCTCAGGCATAATTCTTCATCGTCGTCAGCCACAGCATCAACAAAGTGCACATAATGCATTACAAGTGTGTAGCGGGTACCGCACTTTTCCGAAGAATGACGAATAATGGCACAGTGGACTCTTCCCCACTACACAAAAATTATAATGATTTATGGCGTAGTGGGTACCATGCAAGTGTGCTTGTAGTATATAGTTGCCCCGAGAGTGTTAAGAAAAGGCTCTAGAAAGGCCGCTCTTCCAGCTTTCGCCGTGACTGTGCTGCGCGTTCCGCGCAGGCCTGGCGATTTTTTTCTTTCGTATTTTATATCTACAGTAATAAATTTATGTTCAACAAATGGCTTATTTACGTGACGGAACATGAATGATCTAGTGATGGTAACGTATATATAGAGAAGCTTTGGTATTTGAAGTATTTATAAATAATTAATGTCGAGTAATTATATCAAAAAAATGCTCGAGGATTGCGGCGCATAATAGATCCTGGTGGAACTAATCTTTGAGGTGAACTGCTTGAGAGGAAAATATGAGAGCTTTCTTGTTGGGGAACCTGTTATGCAACAACGCTGTGTCAGTTGAATTAAGAGCGGAACGTAATGTTTCCGTAGGACTAGAATACTGCTTAAGCAGTGTGTAATTTCGCGCATGAGTCCCAAAGATCGTACTTCGTTTTCAGCATTGCATAGACTTTCGGTTTTTGTATTGGGCTGCCCTATACGCAAATGACTCCATTATTTGCCTCGCAATGGTAAGCGGTAACATTTCACAGGAGAGGTACCGCGAGCGATCTGAAGTATAACACAAAAAAAATCAACTGTGCATTTCATTAGATCACGGCACTTAACAGACTTTGTGTTTATCAGTGTCATCATGAAATGAAGAAGGCTTCAAATTTTGAAGAATCAACACTACAAATCTCTCTCTCTCTCTCCCTCTGTATATATATATATATATATATATATATATATATATATATATATATATATATATATATTGTAAGGAAGCAAGCGCGGCGCTCGGGCACCGGCGCGAGCTCGGCTAGCACGACGAAAAGGAGGAAGAGGGAGATAAAGAACAGCCGGCCCGTCATTCTAACAGACAGCCTGTCTGTCTGTTCCTCATTAACTGCACCAAATTTTTCAAGTTCTCTAGAATTATTTTACTCTCTTATTCCAAGACATATACGTATTATTAGATTGGTGTGGGTACCAGGGCACAAAGGAATAACCCTCAATGAATATGCGGATGCACTCGCAGTAGCATCACATGATGGTCCCATCATTTCTTTATTGCCGACGTTGGCCTTTATATCGGCGGCGAGAATTGAAAAATATGCCACATCGGATAACTTCAATAAGTCTTCTTTGTCAATCAGAGTTTTCGCATCTCAATTATAAGTGGAAAAATCGATGGTGTTCCTCTAGAAAGGCAGAAATATCAGTCACCAGAATACGATGCCGAGTCCCCTCACTGAACTTTTACCTACACAGGTCTGGTCTTGTGCAGTCACCTTTATGCCTTCATTGCAATGAGAGTGAATCCCTGCATCATTTCTTCCTAACATGCAGGCTATTTACAAATCAAAGAAAAAGACTTCTAGAAGAACCGCTCCGAAGGATGGGTTTAAATTTGTCACTTCCGGTGGTTCTTTCCTTTGGAGCTACCACACTGGGCTTTAGCCACAGGAACGTTTGCGATGCTGTATGCGATTTCCTACGGGAGACAAAACGAATTGATTGCTAAAGTTATCTAATCCCACTTCATTCTTCAACAATAATCTTTTTTTTCTTTCTTTTTTTTCCTGAATTAAGCTAAGAAGTTATTTCAAAAATAATCTATCACTAAACATTTTAAGAATATAAACTAATTTAATTACATAACAAGGCACCGCCCGTTTCATGGCCGATCCCCCATTGTTGGTTGCGCCAGAATAACAAGGATCAACCAACCAACCAACCAGCGTACGGGCGTTGTATCTTGTCTCTTCCTTTACAATGGCGCAGCCGACGAAGACGAAGTGCTACGTCTACGATTCTTCGTCCATGGCAGTCAGCAACGTGAACCAGCAGTAAGTGCTGCTTGAGGACGGCGTCTAGGCCTCCTCGGCACCTGTTCGCCTGCCGCCACTGCCACCACCTTTCGGGGACGGCGTCTAGGCCTCCTCGACGGCTCCACACCACTGCAGCGGCGCGGTGATATACGTTCACCACAAGGGACGCTGTCCACGCGTCCTAGACCATGGATCCTGCCGCCGTGAGCACGGGGACCGCCGCGCACTCCGCGAACAACACGCAGGGTTCGTCGGGCGCCTCGGCCGGCAACGGTGCGGAACTCTTGCGTATACTCAAGGAACTGTCTCGTCTACTCCACCGCGGGTCGTCGCTGAACTCCGGATTCTCGCCTGCCGCTTCACCATCGTCGGCTATTTGGGCAGTGCCGGTGTTCCGCGGCTTCCAAGACGACGTTTTCTTGTGGGTCGAGACCATTAATTCTCTCGGCACCCTCCTTGCCTGGCCGGAATATCGCAAGTGGCTAATTGCCATCGACCACCTTCGCGATGCCGCCAAGGCATGGCATGCCTACGAGGGCGTCAGGCAGAGGTCCTGGTCTGAATGGTGTGCGAAGTTAACAAGTCTATTTCGGCCCCTTTCGCATGCCTGTGACCCCCTGACCACTGACCGAGCCTCTACCGCGCACCTCGACGGTGCAGCTCAGGAGTCCACAAACCTGGCCTCCCTCGATGACCAAAGATCGTCAAGCGCGCAGTCACGACGTCGCAGCTGTGCCCTGCACCCACGTGCCTCCTCTCGAATTTCGAGCTCCTGAGGGAGCCCGGCACGATGGTACAGCTGTGTCCTGGAGCACCTTCACAGCAAGCCTCGCAAAACGCCCAGCGACAGACACGGAAATCGGTCGCAAGGTGAGCTTCGCGGCCCAGGACCCATACTCCACTTCGCGACCCACTTCCCGACCTTACATGCGTCAGACCAAGACCGCCTCCACACCACAAATGTCGACGAGGCAAGCCGGAAGCCCATCACCACCTTGGCACGTGAAGACGCCGACTCCTCTAATTGTGAACACGCTACAGGCTCAGGAGCCGGGGGAGCCCATGTCAACGATTAACATTAATGTGCCCTCAGACGCGCCGGAGCTACGTACGCGAAGTTCAGCGCAGTCATTGGCCGAATGCGGAGGTGGTCACCTTGCGCTGAGCAAGAACCAAACTACTGGTACAGGAGACCTGCCAGCCCAGTCCATGAGCGCCGATGGCCTGACTGTTGGCTTCCACATCAAGGTCGCCACACCTACGACTCCGGATTCTACGGATACCGTGTATCGCAGACACGCACCAGCAAGCACTCGCACTTGCAGAGTGTTATGTCCGGATGTGTCGTCGGCCCCGAGACGTACGCGCGGGGCGCGGTAGCCTCAAAAGCATAGACAGCCAGGAACGGTTAAAAACGTGTTTATTCCTACTTGGAGGCGGCAGCCGAACTGCCGGGGAAAACGCGCGGTGACTCGTTTGTAACGAGCGTGGGAGAGGGAAGGAGTCGACAACCGGATGTCCGCAGGAACGGTGTACCGCCTCACTCAAGACGTTCGGGGGCTCGCTCGGGAACAAAGGTGCGCTTGGGACACAACATCTCCTCCCTCCTTAGATTGTCGCTTGGAAGCGATCTGGGGGGTCGCCGTGGGCGCGTGGACGCTCTGGGCGCGTAAACAAGAGGAGCCTCCGCTTGCTGGGTGTCATTTTCTTCCCGTTCAGGGCCGGCTGGCGGCGGCGCCGATTCATCTGGTGCGAGATGCCAGGCTAAGTGGGACGAAGCTTCCGTCGGGGTGCTTGCTTGAAAGGAAGCCTCCCTTGGCAAATTACCTGAATGACGTAGCTGATTAAGGTGGCGGCGAGTGGCCTTTCCGCCTATGTCGACGAGCCATGACCGCAAACCTATGCGTTTAAGTGCCGTCGCTTCAACCCAGCCGGGTCTTCTGTTGAACTGGCGTGCGTATATGCGTTGTCCCATTTCAATTCTCCTGCTACGTGGGAGCTTTTCTTCCCCCTGAGGGGTTTCCGCTGAGGGCTCCGGGACAATTGCTGTCAGCTGGGTTCTCATTTCTCGTCCGAACATCAATCTTCCTGGCGTTTGCCCTGTGGTGTTTTGAACAGTGTTGTGCTGCCTGAAGAGAAATCGCGCGATGCGGCGTTGCATTGTCAAAGTCTGATCTTTAGTAAGGGCGCGTTAAATTCTGCCACGTAGCGCTCGGCTTGTCCGTTCGTCGCTGGGTGGTAAGGGGCTGATGTCACAGAAGAGACGCCGTTGTCGCTGTAAAACTTGAGAATCTCCGTGGACACAAACGGAGTGCCGTTGTCCGAGACTACCTTGCGTGGTAGGCCGAACGTTGCAAACAACGACCGGAGAGTGTCAATAACTGCTGCCGATGTTGTTGTAGTCATTTGCTTTACCTCAAGCCACTTGGTGTATGCGTCTACAACCACCAGGAATGAACACCCTTCGATAGGTCCAGCAAAATCAATGTGCAGGGTGTGCCAAGGCGTGTCTGGTGTTTCCCATTCAGGAATAGGGGCTCTTGGTGGGGCTCTGTGGTTGCATTGACAAGGCTGGCAATCTTGCACTGTTGATTCTATGTCATGGTCGATACCAGGCCACCACATATAACTTCTGGCACACTTCTTCATGGCAACAATGCCTCGATGACCTGCGTGGACAAGCGACATGGCTTGTCCGCGAAGTGCTGCCGGAATCACAACTCTTGATCCCAAAGTGATGCAGCCGCGATGAGTGCTTAACTCCGTAGCTCGCTTGAGGTAAGCGTTGAAGTGTTCACCCTTTAGCTTCTGCACCTTGCCTTCTTGTATAGCTGCGTAGACTTCCTTCAAGACAGTGCACTCCTGCGTTGATGCTGCTACCGTGTCAGCTGTTAGCGGAGGGTTCGGCAGCGCCTCGAACATGAGTATGTCACCTGGCGGGGGTGGTTCGTCGATTGTGGTGTCCAGCGGCAGGCGGCTTAGTGCGTCAGCGTTCTGGTGTTTCTTACCAGTGCGATGTACGAGTTCGTAATCGTACGCCGACATCTTGATGCACCATCGTGTCATTCGCGGCGACAATGTCTGTGGCATTGGCTTCTGGGGACCCATGATACCCAATAAGGGCCGATGATCTGTAATGAATGTCACTCTTCTGCCGGTAATGTACTAGCGGAAGTGGTCTGCTGCGTAGACGATGGCAAGTCCCTCTTTATCTAGCTGGGAATAATTCCTCTCTGCCTGCGATAGGGTGCGCGATGCGAAAGCAATCGGGGTTTCCCGTCCCTGGTCGTCAGCTTGGGAGAGGACTGCTCTCACTCCGTACGGTGATGCGTCGCAGGCTAGCAGTAGGGGTCTCCTTTCGTCGTAGTGTCGCAGAACAGTAGACTTCCGAAGTAGTTCTTTAAGGGCAACAAATGCTTTGTGGTGGCGTGGCGACCAATTCCATGGGACTCCTTTCTGTAGTAGCTGGTACAGATCGTTGGCCACTGTAGCTCGATCTTCTAAGAACCGGTCGTAGAACGTTAATAGCCCTAAGAACGACTGGAGCTCTTGCTTGTTAGTAGGCGCTCGTGCTTCGGTGATTGCTCGCACTTTGTCTTCAGTAGGATGAATACCGTGCGCGTCAATTTGATGTCCAAGAAACTTCACTTCAGGCACCGCAAACACACATTTTTCCTTGCTGATGCGCAAGTTAGCATTTGATAGCCTTTCAAGGATGAGCTCCAAACGCTCCGCGTGCTCTTCAGTGGAGGCGCCACCGACAATAACATCGTCCAAGTAGACGCAGACTCCCGGGATCCCGTTAAGTGTAGACTCCATAAATTTCTGGAAGATTGCTGGTGCTGAAGCTATGCCGAATGGTAGCCTTTTGACTTTGTAGAGACCCTTAATGGTGTTTATCGTGAGCAGTGCAGACGTTGGTTCGCTCACCTTCAGTTGCTGGTAGGCTTGTGTCAAGTCCAAGGTGCTGAAGATCCTTCCACCACGAAGCGTGCTAAAAACCTCCTCTGGGGTCGGTAGTGGGTAGGAAGATGCTTTTGTCGCCAGGTTGACAGTGCTCCGGTAGTCTCCGCAGAGGCGTAGGGTACCGTTCTTCTTTCGGACGACAACGAGTGGTGTAGCCCATTCTGAATGTTGCGTCGGTTCGATGATTCCTTGTTGCTGCAGTCGGTCAAGCTCATTCTCGACTGACGTTCGTAGGGCAAAAGGTACCGACCTAGCTTTCAAAAATTTAGGCGTCGCATCCTCCCTTAGTTCCAGTGTGACTGGAGGTCCGTTGTTTCCTGGTATTTCTTCGGAGAAAACCGCTTGGTACTTCTCTTGAAGCTGCTCCACTGACGGATAGCTGGGTGTGTGGTGAACTCCGCCAATGACCACTCCAAGAGAGGTGAACCAATTTCGTCCCAACAGGCTTGATCCAGAGCCGTGGACGACAAGCAGTGGTAGCTGATGGGTCTGACCGTTGTAGTACACGTCTACGTTGGCACAGCCCAGTAGTGGAAGGGAATGTCCGGACCACGTTCTCAGCTGCGTGTCGCCTTTCTGGAGAGCCGGCGCGTTCTCATGCCAAGTGGCGCGAAAGGTGTCCTCGCTGATGAGCGTACACGCTGCTCCGGAATCCACCTCAAACCTGATGGGGCGTTGGTGTACCATGATTTCTGTGGTAATCTTTGGTCTCGTGCCGAGGTTCACAACGGCGTTTAGATCATACAGTGCCGATGACGTCCGTGGTGTGCTCGTGTTAACTGGCATCTGGCCCTCTTGTGCCTCGACATTGTTGTTCCATTGCACTGAATTCTTCGGCCGGAGATGTTTGCGCTTGGTGTTGCATGCCTTTTCAAGGTGTCCCCGTTTTTGGCAAAAGTTGCAGGTAGCTGTTTTGAATCGGCATACCTGGGGATCGTGCATGTCATCGCATCGCCAACAGCGCTGTGTTTTTTCCTTCCATTAGGCGTAGACGTGGAATGGCCTGACTGCTGACTGGTGTGATGTACCGGTTCGACGTTCCGTAGAATATCCCTCTGCTGGTGACCGGCGCTCTCCGCTCGCTGGGCGATGTCATATCCTTTGGAGAAGGTCAGACTCGTCTCCGCGAACAGGTGTTGTTGGAGACCTTCATCGCGCAGTCCGCACACAAAACGGTCCCGCAACATAACGTCCAAGGGGAGCATAGTGGTGTTAGTAGGTGAGGCCGTCGATCCTCCCTCCTGCGTAGTAGCTGAAGTTGTCAAGGTCGACGGGCCGAAATTACAGTCAGCAGCGAGCTTTTTGAGTGCCGCCACATATTCGCTCACTGTTTCGCCTTCCAGTTGGTCTCGCCGTTGGAAGCGGGCTCGGCTGTAGACCTCTGATGGTCTTGGGTCGTAGTGCTTCTGCAGCGCAGCTACGATGTCGTCGTAGTCTACGGTTGCTGGAGTGCGTGGCTAAATCAGGGCGCAGACTGTGTCGTATGTATGCTCCCCGCACAGCGTTAGCAGGTTGGCTCTCTTCATTGCTGCATTAGTGATGTTGTTAGCCTCGAAGTAAAATTGGAGGCGTCCAAACCACGATGACCATGATGAGCCGTTGAATTCGGGTAGCCGATTTTGGAGCCCGTGCGTAGCCATGACTTGTAGCTTGTCAAAAGCGTTGCGTAGCGCAGGTCCAAATCCACTTCCTCGTCGCCACTGTTATGTCCGGATGTGTCGTCGGCCCCGAGACGTACGCGCGGGGCGCGGTAGCCTCAAAAGCATAGACAGCCAGGAACGGTTAAAAACGTGTTTATTCCTACTTGGAGGCGGCAGCCGAACTGCCGGGGAAAACGCGCGGTGACTCGTTTGTAACGAGTGGGGGGAGAGGGAAGGAGTCGACAACCGGACGTCCGCAGGAACGGTGTACCGCTTCACTCAAGACGTTCGGGGGGCTCGCTCGGGAACAAAGGTGCGCTTGGGACACAACACAGAGGTATTCCCATCCTGTTCAACGATGTCTCTTCGATGAAGACCCGAGAGACCGACCCGGCTGCAGACGTTGAAGACATGCCGCTGGGATTTAAGCGTCGCTCCCTTACAACCAAAGCACTTGCAGTTTTGTCGCAGACACAGCAGTCGCATGTGTGCGGCGCTAAAGTAGTGGGCATGGATGACGCGGCAGTGCGGAAGCTTGGCCCGATGTTGCGGAAAAAGTGCCAGCTGCTAGTGTCGTCGTCTGCCGCTCACCGCGGTAGGCCGCAGCGCGACCGAGGCCGTCAGCAACCACCTCGACAGAGCCAGTGTCGCCCACCAGAATGTCTGTCAGCTGGGGCAGACAAGCCGCTATCACCACAACCCCACCTGACGCAAAACCGACCACCGCGGTGCAGCCAAAGCCGCCCTCCAGATTTCTCTTTCCAAGGACATACAGACAGGCTGCAACGTTGGAAAGAACGACCACCGTGGAACAGCCAGTGCAGACCACCAGAGACGATTCGTACAGTTGCCGGTGAAGTGTCCATGACGGCTATAGACAAGACATTGCGGACAGAATGCCATACTTGCAGCGTGGCCGAGTGTAAGGAAGCAAGCGCGGCGCTCGGGCACCGGCGCGAGCTCGGCTAGCACGACGAAAAGGAGGAAGAGGGAGATAAAGAACAGCCGGCCCAGCGTACGGGCGTTGTATCTTGTCTCTTCCTTTACAATATGTATCGTATCTTGCACAGCGTGCGCCTCGTGTCAAACCCGCCCCCTCATGATATGGTTGTGCGGCGAGGGTACGCACCCTCACTCGTTCTGCCCGGCATATAAAGGCCGCCCAATAAAGAGATGGTTCTTGTTCAAATCACACTCCCGCATCATGTCACGCTCGATCACTAAAACGATACATGGTGTCAGAAGTGGCTAGCCAAGCCCACGACTTCACCGGAGGAAGGCGACGACGGAACCACCATGGACTTCCTTAAGCCACCGGACCCGCTGCGTCTGTCAGGCGACACCAGCAAGAACTGGAAGTTGTTTATTCAGAGGCTTGAACTTTTCTTGACCGCATCCGACCCCCCTGGAAAACCTCGGTCGAGCACGACGAAGGCTGCTTTACTCCTGAGTGTTGCCGGCGAAGAAGCGCTCGAAGTGTTCAACACCTTCACGTTCGCGGAGGGTGAAAGTAAGGAGGACTATGCTACAATCGTGAAGAAGTTCGAGGACTACTGCGCTACGCAGTACAGCGAAGTACATGAGCGCTACATCTTTCGGAACATGAGTCAAGCACCCGGTGAGCCGCTTGAACACTTTCTACGGGATTTGAAAAAGCAGGCCCGTGAGTGCAACTTTGGCGCACTAACAGATTCCATGATCCGGGATCAACTTGTTTTTGGGCTAAGCGATGACAAAACCCGCGAAAAGCTGCTCAGTGACAACAAATTAACCTTGGATAAGGCAGAGCAAGTTTGCAAGGCAGCGGAGGCAACAGCGGCCCACCGAGGAATATTGGAAAGCCAGCAAAAGGAAGTAAACACTGTGCGCAAGACAAGGCAGAGTCAAGGCAGCTGTACATGCCTCAAGTGTGGACGCACACACGCTAAAGGAAGTTGCCCTGCATACGGCCGAACGTGCCGGCGGTGTCAACGCAAAAATCACTTTGCCCTATGTTGCAGAAGCGCAGCGCAAGTTGACCAAGTAGAAGACCATGAAGACGACTTTGAAGTGCTGAATGTGTCCGTAAGACGGTGGGCCAGTCAACGTGACTGGATGGTTCAGGCGCAAGTCCAAAACGTCGCAGTTACGCTGAAGATCGACACGGGATCGCAAGCAAATTTGCTGCCTTTCGGAGTGTTCAGTAGGATGAGTCCGAAGCCAGCACTGAAGCCCAGCGGCGCAGTACTTCGCTCATACGGAGGCGGAGCAATCAAACACGCAGGGCTGACGCGTCTTGAAGTGACTGTGGACGACCACACCACTGCACTCGACTTCTTCGTGGTGCACAAGGGTCAGGCCATCTTGGGCTTAAACGCTAGCAAGCAACTCGGACTGATTCCTCACATACACGCAGTATCTCGTTCAAGCTCCGAAGAAATTGTCAACGAATTCCGTCACCTGTTCACCGGCACGGGGTGCGTCAAACGCGCCTACAAGATGGTCCTCAGCAAGGGAAGCGTACCAGTGGTCCAACCAACTCGACGGGTACCCCTGACTCTCCAGACACCACTTAAAGAGGAACTAAAGCGCATGGAACAAGCCCACATCATCGCAAAAGTCGACGAACCGACGGACTGGGTGAGTCCACTTGTAATTGTTCGAAAAAAAGACGGGAAGCTACGCATTTGCATAGATCCAAGAAAACTAAACCAATGCCTGAAACGAGAGTACTACGAGATGCCTCGGCGTGAGGACATAGAAGCTGAGCTGTCCGGTGCGATGCTGTTCTCCCGCTTAGATACAAACTCGGGGTTCCACCAAATACCGCTCGATGAGGAAACTTCAAAAATTTGTACGTTCTCAACGCCGTTCGGCCGGTACCGATTCCTTAGATTACCATTCGGTATAGCATCCGCATCAGAGGTGTTTCAGAAAACCTTAACAGAAATTTTTGAGGGTCTTCCGGGCGTACAAGTCTACGTTGACGACGTTCTTATCTGGGGCGCAACGCGGCAAGAACATGATGCGCGCCTAAGATCGGCGCTACATGCAGCCGAGCAAGCTGGCTTAACGTTTAACCCGGCCAAATGCACTATTGGCGTAGAAGAGATAGAATACCTCGGCGATGTGATCAGCAAGGATGGCATCAGACCAAGCCCCTCGCTGATAAAATGCATGCTGCAGACGCCCGCACCAGAGGACAAATTGGCCGTCCAAAGAATGCTAGGCGTGGCAAATTATTTCGGGAAGTACCTTCCGTCACTAGCAGAAAGGACAACGCTCTTGCGAAGCCTGCTGAAGCGAGATACAATGTTTGAATGGACGGCAAACCACGCGATTGAGTGGGAGCAACTATGCGTCGACCTTAGCAGGCAGCCCGTACTTTCTATTTTTGACGCCACAAAACTGACTAAAGTATCATGTGACGCATCGCAGACTGGAATCGGAGCGGCGCTGCTCCAATGCTACAATGACTTATGGAAGCCGGTTGCCTATGCCTCACGAACTAACCGAAACCGAGCAGCGCTACTCGCAAATAGAGAAGGAAGCGATGGCTATCGTTTATGGCTTGGAACGCTTCCACCACTTTGCGTATGGCCGAAAGGTTATCGTAGAGACTGATCATCACCCTTTACTCGCTATCGCTCAAAAACCTATTGGTGTAATGCCACCCCGGCTTCAAAGATTCTTTTTGCGAATGATGCGCTATGACATTGACATGCGGTTCGTTCCAGGAAAACAGCTTCTCCTGGCCGACATGCTGTCACGGGCTCCCACCTCAAGTCTTGCCGGTGACGTCGGCAGCGATGACGTGGAAGTGCACGCTGTGAGTGTCGTTTCATCCCTCGTCAGCAATGAAACATGGGAACGACTAGCCACAGAGACGGGTCGAGACGCATACTTGAAAGTGGTACTGTACAATTTAGAACACGGGCTACGCATAGAGGGTCCGCTGAGGCCGTTCTCTTCTGAGCTGACGCAGGTAAGAGGTGTGCTGCTGAAAGGATGCAAAGTAATCATTCCCAGCAATCTGAGAGGAGACACCCTAGAGAAAATTCACCAAGGACACATGGGCATCAACAAATGCAAAGAAAGGGCAAGACGGCTTGTTTTCTGGCCGGGCATTAACGCCGACATTGCAGCATTCGTGCAGAAGTGTGCTATTTGCAGGAAGTATGCGTACATGCAGCCACCAGAACCTTTGCTGATGAGCCCTGTACCTAAAAAGCCGTGGCATAAAGTCGGCATCGATATCTTTGAGTACGGCGGGCGGTCGTACCTCAGCGTATACGACGCCCTGTCAAATTTTCCGGAGGTACAAGAGCTAAGAGACACATCGGCGAGCTCGGTTATTCAGGCAACCAGTGCCATATTTTCTAGGTATGGGATACCATTGGAAGTCCAGACTGATAATGGTCCTCAATTCTCGTGCCATGACTTCAGATCCTTTGCGAAGTCATACGACTTTCGACACATCACATCTAGTCCAGGATTTCCGCAATCGAATGGTTTGGCCGAGAAAGGCGTCCAGGTTATCAAGAGAATTTTAAAGAAAACGCATGAAGCAAAGCAAGATTTCTGGCTTGGTCTCCTTTCTTACAGGACAACACCACTACAGTGCGGACAGGCCCCAGCGGAGATATTACAAGGCAGAAGACTGCGCAACACCTTGCCGGACATGGGGACTGAACCAGACCACGCCATCATGAAACGCTCCCAGACCAACCGTCGCGGAGAACTGCTGCCGCCACTCGAAACCGGGGCCACGGTTCGTCTACGTTCGAAAGGGGCGTGGACAACCAAAGCTCAAGTCCTCAGACCTTCCGGACACCCCAGGTCCTACGACGTCAAGACAGAAAAGGGGCGGCGCCTGCGACGGAATCGTAGACACTTGCTGCTAACCAGCGAGACCTTCAGCGCGGACCTTCCCGAAAGCAGCGAGGATGAAGCGCAGGCTACAACGGCGCAAGAGGGGCCAACGGCCTTGCCGGGTCCCAGTGATACGGCGCCGAGCACAGGCATAAATGCATCGCCAACTCTAAGAAGATCACAGCGACAGCGCAAGCCGCCTCAACGCCTAGCTTATAACAAAAACTTTGTTCAAATGCCGTGACTGAATCCTTAACACTTTTCGAATGTACTACTATTCGATTCCCATTGTTTTATGCAGCAAGGAGGATGTATCGTATCTTGCACAGCGTGCGCCTCGTGTCAAACCCGCCCCCCTCATGATATGGTTGTGCGGCGAGGGTACGCACCCTCACTCGTTCTGCCCGGCATATAAAGGCCGCCCAATAAAGAGATGGTTCTTGTTCAAATCACACTCCCGCATCATGTCACGCTCGATCACTAAAAAGATACACAATATATATATATCGAGAAAGAGAGAGAAAGAAAGAGAAATTAGTGGAGAGCTTATCGTAATACAAAGGATTTCTAGCCATACTTGAATAAACATGCTTCTTACAGAAGTAAGTGAACGTCGCGCCAGGACATCTTAATATTTATTGTAAAGTAGTTAAGCAGGAGCGTCTATAATAGCTTCGCGCGCTTGTCTGTTATGCTGTATTAAAAAGTTCCAGACATACGTCATTGTAAATTAATAAAATAAGGAGTGTTTTAGGTAGAGTCAGTTACGAATACTGGTTACAACTTTAATGAAATACTCACGTGTTCTTTACTTCCCGAATAAAGCCGGTGACTGAAATCGGCTCCAGGAGCAGTTTGGTCTTTTTTCTGAAATCCAGCAAGGTGTATCTTGCAGTGAAGTTGGAATTAGATTGCCGTAGAGTAAAACCAGAGGTGTGTCGCTGTCAAGCATCTAAAAAGATCATATATGTATACGTATTGTCACGTGGTTGTGACGAGAAGTACGCAAATAAAAAGTGGGTACAGATGAAGACTATTTAATTCGCTAACTAGTGGCCACTAAAACTCAAAGTACCATCAATACAAGTTGTACTATGGTGGCGGCGAACATTGACCTCGGGCGTCAACTAGTCTGACCGTCGGTGGAACGTGCAGTTTTTTTACTCATGGATGATCAGAAATTGCAGCGCTCCAACTGAGCCACGCGTTAGCTCCAGAATCAACTTAACTACTCGTGTAGTGCCCAACATCATATCTTTCTAGAGGAGTCTCGAAGTTTCCGAAACATGGTGACACAAGCACGAGTGGAAAACACAGTTATAAAGTACATATGGAAGGGCTTTAGGTGCACCACATGCAAGGCCTTGGGGCTACCCGCAGCTGGTGAGAGTTCATGATGCCATCGGGGCAAAATGGTTGTCCATTATGCCAAGAAGTCGAAGTTCCTGGTGTTGTCCAAGGCCACGTCTAAGTTTTCCGCTGTGTTCACGTCGGTGTATTGGACTCCAGACCCAAATACCGTCACCGGTTTAGTATTCCATATGACTTCGTCGAAGATTGTAGTAACGGCTGTCGCTGTATTTACACTGTTGGGATTTTATGTGCAGGCGACCCAGCTTTCTTGTTTCTTCGGTGCACTGCAGGTAGGAGGCGATGTCGAAGTTTTCTTTGTTGGAGATGTTCGGTAGCATGTGGTCGAGCGTGCTTGTGGGGATACTCCCGTAAAGCAGCTTGAATGAGACCAGCTACTTTGTTTCTTGTACCGCTGTGTTATATGCGAAAGTTACGTACGGAAGGACAGCGTCCATATTCCTCCGACTGGTCAAAAGTCTCGTCATCAGTCGTATTATATACTCACTTCCGTATCACATTATGAACACGGAAGAGAAAGAAAATGCGAACCAAATAATAAGAATGGCCGTCAAGACAGCCCTAAGATTACCGCGGTATACTTCAAATGACAAATTACTCGCGTTCGGGCTTCACAACACAATTGAAGAATTATGCGAGGCACAGCTATTAGCACAAGAAAATTGCATTCTCCAGACTCCAACTGGCAAATCAGGCCTAACAAAACTAGGGCGTGATACATTGATACAAAAACACCAAGCAACTAAAGAGATTCCAAATGAACTTAGAGAATGGTACACCGTATTGCCAATACCAAAGAACATGGATCCTACTCTGCATGCTGGAAGAAGAAAGGCCAGGGAGGAATACATTCACAAAATGACGAAATATATGAACACGGCGATGTTGACTGACGCTGCGTCTTATCACACCGATGCGAGGAATGTCATGTCTGTAGTCACAGATCGTAAAGGGAAAATTACAGCCTTCCGCTTCAATAGATCCAGCCTCGACAACAGAAGCGGAAGAGGTCGCCATAGCCCTCGCAATAAAAGAGGGATGAACTCGAAGCGCTCCATTAACAATCGTTACAGAAAAGCTTCCGGAAACTATCTAAAGGGCAAAATTGGAGCACAGGTGCTCAGAATATTGCTTGGGACTGGATGGGACCGCACAGTGAAATACCTGCAGACTGTGACATGGGCATCTGCGCACGTGGGCGTGACTGGAAACCAGCATGAGCATGAGGTGGCTCGAGGCTTTGCCAACGACCAAGCCACCCCAGACTCTGCAGTAGAGGACCCTATTCCCCTAGACCCTTGCTACGCAGCAATACTTAAATACTATAGGGAAAATAGATAGATCTATCCCCATCCACATGGAAAACTCAGCGTTGCGGTGGCGACCGTACTACGAAAGCTACAGATGAAAACTTACATAAATCTGCACACTCTCCACCTGATCTACCCCACGGCATACACAAAGATATGTCCGTGATGTGGCGCGACACCAACACTTTTTTACAACACGTGGGAGTGTGCAGAGCACGGAGAAGAGCATGACACAAATGTCAAATGGGACATATTGGAGACGCTGCTGTCTAGCCCGGCCCTAGAACACCAGCTACGACTGATCCGGAGAGCTGAACGGATGGCGCGTGCTAGTGGGGCCTTGGAATAGGGGCACCACCCTGACGGAGATACTACGCGTTTCTCCCTTATATTCCCTTTGGGGCACTGGGGTTCAAGCCTGTCTGGTTTCTGTATATAATAAAGTTTTTATACTACTGCTACTACTACTTGCATGGTCCTTCATAGCAAAGTCTCAAGAATGGAAGAATAGAGTTGCTTTGCGTCTCGCTGCTTTCCCACAGACATTTGATATATCGCGTGGATGTAAGCTTGATTTATACACGATGAGATTGACTTATATGCAAATTAGATTTTAACCACGCACCACCAATGTCGATGCTACATGTAATAGAACAGGCATTTACGTAACAAAGTATACTTTGGCGTACTGCATCTTTGTTCTTCGGGCTAAATTATTCAAGAAGTTTTAGGGTCGAAGCACCTTAAGGTCGAGGCTTGTCTGTTGTGAGGTCCGTGCTCATGGCACAGCACCGCGTAAAATCCCCTAAAAAAGGTTTAACATTAAACTAATGTCAATTATAAATCTGACAGAACAATATAAAACACCTAGAAGCCCAAACCCTTTATACTAGTCGGCGATTGCAACGTAGACATTATAGACCTGAGGACCTAGCCTTGTCGTCGACGCTCACTGTCCGCTGTCATGGTGGTTAGAAAACCGTTGCTATAGTCGAAACATATGTGTGTACACGTGAATAAAAAAAAGTGCTCCCTTTGCTGTCCTCAGTTTGCATTCCACACATAACCTAGGCCTCTGTAAAGTTTTTTCCTGTTTGCTAACTGCAATATGTCTCTTGTAACTTCCTCCTCCATTTCTTCTTTTATTTATTCTCATTTGAAGTTCTCTGCGTCATTGCTAGTTACATATCTACATGCCATGTGAGTTGACTGTTCGGTCGATGTTGAGGGCAAAGGTAAAATAATCTTAGCGTGCGTAGGGCACATAGTAACAAGAATTTTCTTGGCGATTTCATAAAACAGTGAAATTGAGTTTGCATTATAATAATGGAAATTATAAGAAGAAATCTTAAAGGCATTAGGAAGGGGATTTGAGAAACATAATACCCAGTACTCCGGTTTTCTCATGAGCGTCCCCACGAGCCCTGTAATGCTATTTTTCATAGGCACTGAGTTTCACACTGACCTTCACACCTAAGTTGACGATACATCATGATCTACTTTCATAGCTTTTAGACGTGCGCCTGTATCGGGTTTATAAAGGGTGTTTCACGTAACTGGAACGAAATATTTACAACGAAGTGCTTAACTTCAACTGAATAAAACCAACGATGGGGTTTACCGCCATTTGGCTCTCACAAGTGTATTTTTTATTGCGCTTAATTTCTTAGCTAAGATAAATGATGTAACGTTTCTGTTACATGGAGTTGTTAGTATTCAACAATAAATAATATGATTTTGAATAAGCAAAAACGTAGCATGATGAGCATAATCCTTTTCCCTTTTGTTTGGTCTCCAAGCCACAGGTAAGTTGCAAATAAATTAATATATCATTGCTAAGGTTGATAAATTATTAAACTTTCAGTGCGCCTGCATACAATTTTTCTAAAATAGATAGAGTTCTTGCATAACTAATTTTGTCCCAACAACTCAGCAGGAACAGTAAACGTTGAAGAGTTTTTTTCTCAAGCCGTAGAACAAAACTGGCACAAAGTTGCAGCAATACCAGTCCAGCTTCAAGTAGCCAAATCTGATCGAAGATGGACAGTCTAACTTCATTTTGTTGCGGATATCTCTTTTACACAATGTCCTTCGGCATTATAATCTAGCGTCAGCAGCGTGCTAATAGAAACGCGTGTGCTTACATGCACGTGTCCCTTCGTCTTTTCAGGCGGAGGGACACTCGTTAGGTGCCTCGATGCGCACTAACCCGCTGGCGGGAAAGGACAGGCGTGTACATAGGCTAACACGATGGAAAAGCTTGCAAAAAATAGTTCTTTTTTAAACTTGCTTGCCGGTTTATCTTCAAGTAATACAGAGAAATGGCCAGTAAATGTGCCTAAATACAAGTTCCAAGTAGCCAGAAAGTAGCCATGATGCCTACATGAAAGTTTTGTCGCCGAACAGTGTCGGAAAGCAGCCAATTTGGCACAAAGTAGCCGGCAACGCCAACACTGATGTCACAGCCAGCAGTCACATGAGAGCTTCACATTTTCGGGACCACTAAGTGCGGCACTGACTACAACTAATTGTTTTAAACTTTCAAAGCGCAGGTGTGATGCGTTCTTGTGAGTAGGATATTTTACGCACTGTTCTAACGTGCCTCTTGATATCCTCCTTGCTTGGGTTTGATGTAGCTGAAAAATAAAAAAAAATAAACAGAGTCATTCTGACATTCATTATAGGATAGCACCGTTGTTTATGAGTTGCAAGAAAGTAAAGGTTCTTTTTTTAAGCAACGCTAGTGAGAGTACAGACGAAACTGATGCTCCAACAAGACATTAAATTTCACGTTCTGAGTCAATTGAATGGTCCCTCAGGCATCTATGATGCTTTCTTCAGCTCACCCTGAGCTACACTACCGGGATCAGTCCACTTTCGACGAGGCGACGTCATTTTATGTCGTCATTGTAACAAAACGCGAAGGGACCCGGACCCGGACGTCTGGCTACGTCGAAGGTATTCGAGCAACTGAGCGAGCCAGCGCCCGTGGCTGTTGCTCGTGCCCGTGCCCCTTCTTCCTCCTTTATTTGCAACAGTCATCACGTGACGTCAGTACGTAACGTAAGTGATGGCATCGTGTGGCATTTTTGTTCTTTGCCGCTTTTTTTAACACGTTGTTGTTGACGCGGAATATGGAATGTTTTAGATGCGAAGCATCTTACGAGTGAGGTTGATCCGGTGGCGTCCGCGCTCCACTGAGCATGCGCGTACTCTCTCTCTTACTCTGCTCCTTTACGCAGGTGTTCGGTCGCCTTCTCTCCTCCCCGCGCTGCGGCCGCGCACTCTCCTCCTTTAAGGCCGTTTCACATGACACAAAAAGTAGCGATTTTCAGGCTGCGAATTCGCTCGCAGCGGAAAAAAGGGCCGTTCGCTCCCGCCGCAGCGGTCAGCGGCGAGCGACCAACATGTTGGAAATTTTTCGCTCTGTTCGCAGCGGCAGAGCGATATTTCGGTCAGGACCCTTCGAAATAGCACCGGGCCGGTCACGCCGTCGAAATTGCGTCGATGTGTTTGCTTTAGTGATGGCCGTTGTTGCGCACTTTAAAATTAATTTAGATTGGAAAGTGTTTCTAAATGACAAAACACGCATGCTCTTCGTTACCGTTCGTGAAAACTTAATAATATCATAATGCATAGATCTTTACATTACGCTTGAAAATTTTGTGCAGTGTCTAGGCAGCAAGAAACGTTTCTCGCCGCGCCAGTCGCAGAGCGAAAATCGCAGATAATTCGCAGGCCATGTGAAACGAAATCGCCATGAGCGGCGGTTGCGAACACAGCGATTGGAGCGAACGTAGCGATTTTTTCGCTGCAATCGCAGCATGTGAAACAGCCTTTACGCGGGCGTTTACGCAGGCGTTCGGTCGCTTTCTCTCCTCTCCTCCCCCCGCGCTGCAGCCTGTAAACCCACTCCCTGCTCTCCCTCTCGCATTTCATATAAGCGCGTGCGCTCGGTCGAGGAAGTTTCGTTTGAATCTTGCGGTCGCTTCGTCGGTTCTCGCTCCCAGGAGTTGTCTCGAAAGCCTTGCTACCCTCACCGCAGACTCGCGTTGTCTCTCTGTAGCGGAAGCGGTAGGTCGACGCGGACACTTGGCTTCGAAGGCCGAGTGAACGTAAACGGAAACTTGGTGTGCACCGTCAATGCTGCTTCGCATCCCCTCATGGTTCCCTATAGTGGGAGATGGTGCAATTTTTTTAACACTAAAGTGTTTTACGCCGGGGTCCACCAACACTTCAGTGACTCATTTCCGTCATGGATATGACATTCATAAAATGTACGCTAACGAATGAGAAAGAAACTTGTCAGAAAAAAGTTCTGCCGCTGGGAATCGAACATACAGCTTCTACGTTCGCGACGATAACCGCCCTGTGCACTACCGACTAAACTACCGATACCTTTTTTTTCTGCGACGCACCCCAAACGCACTTTATATCTCTCACACATTCTCTCTCGCATGGTGCTCTCTAGAGGGTCTAGGCGGGGTGGTGTGGTGCCACCGTCTGTGGGCAGTGAAGGTAAGTAATGCGGCATGTCACTCCCTCTATGGAACATTGTCAAATCATTGGCAGGCCGGGGCAAAACTTAAACAGCCGCTGAAAAACTTTTGTTCGCCTGCCAATTATCAGCGTGAAAACTGGGCCGGTTGGTTCATGTTTAGATGCGAGAAAAGACACCGAAAATTCAGAACAAGGACGCCGGAGAAGGCACATACCGTCACAAACTGTCACCGCGACGGTTTGTGACTGTATGTGCCTTCTCCTGCGTCCTTGTCCTGAGGTTTCGCTGGTTTTTCTCGCATCTAAACACTTATCAGTGTGAGCCACTGCCGATACCTGTGCCAACACATTTTAGGGGCGAAGCACCTTAAGACCGAGTCTTGTCGGCATTCGGTGGCGTGCACAGCACATGCAAGGTACCCGCTATACACCATGACGATGACGATGACATTGATGCCGATGAAGAATAAGCGCGTTAGCACATGCAATGTATCCGATCACGATGACGACCACGGAACATTCTTTCTGCCATGGTTGAAAACGAACGTAAGGCGTGGGAAGAAGCGGCAAAACGACAAAAACGCCCAGCGGACTCGGAGTTGAGGGCGCGGGATGTGGCAGCTCAACGGCAACGCCGCCAACAAGCTGCTCGAAGAACCATTGGCTTTACACTTCACTGACCACAAAGCAGTAATAATGAAGGCAAAACGAAATCAAACAATCACCAAACATTCACCGTTACCAAACAACCACCGTTCTTTGCCCGCTCATCATCATTCACTTCGTGGAGATGCGTGATTTTTGTTCCATAACCCGCAAGAGATCCGGAGTATCCCAAATGGCCTGAGGAAAAGCAAAGCAACGACATAATGGATGCTCCTTTCATAATCCAAGAACTGATGACAGCACTGAGTAGTCAAATAGTAAAACAGCTTCGGGTCCCGATATGATTACGTACAAACAATCACAGCAACTAACAGAAAACCAACTAATCCCCGTTCTTGCCATCATCGATCAAGCATGGAAAGAAGGCAAACTTCCTACAGAGAGGAAACATTCTAATGTTATGCCACTGCCTAAAGCAACCTCTTACGATTGCAAGCGACCACCGTCCCATTTTATTAACTTCAGTAATTGGAAAGGTGACGGACCGAATGGTAAACAAACGCCTTACATGGATTTGGAAAATGGGGAACACTATCATTGGAGCCAAGCTGGCTTCAGGAACCACCTGTCTACGCAGGACACACCATGGTGGCTATACGTCCATGTATTAAACGACCCCTTCCCATATTGGCTGAGCACTATTGTAGGTACTGACGTAAAGAGTGCCTTTGACTCGGTGGCCCATGATACTATACTACGAGAGCTGTCAGAAATGCCTGTAGGTAGTCAGACTGCCTGTAGGTAGAAGGCTGTACAACCATGTGCGGAGTTTCGTGCAAAACAGGACCTTTTCCATAAAAATAGGCTCATTTACCAGTGGATCATATGAAGAAAAAACGGAGTTCCACAAGGAGCAGAACTGTTTGAAATTCTGTCTGCATTGCACTTTGTAATATCAGTACAAAAAAGACGCAAAAATAAGTCATTTTAGCGATTCGCAGGCAGCTCTCGCATCGCTACAAAGCAATAGAAAAAAATTCTCTAAACTCTTCGTGATTACATGACACACTAAAAGAACATGCAATAGCAAGTCCAATGAACGACATAATTGCAGTTCAATGGATACCAGGTCACTACAAGATTCCAGGAAACACTGCAGCGGACGCTGCTGCAAATCGGGCTCAAGCGCAGAGACAATTAGTCTTCCTCTGTCATGCAATGAAATCCACCCCTTATTGAGACAGATATCCCTTAATCTCACCGAAGATAAATGTTTTGACCAACAATTTAAAAGTGTGGACTTATATTTATAGACCCTTGCATAAAACTATCCATTCCAACAGATTTTAGCGAAAATAGGTAATTCGAAACACTAGTTCACCGTCTGCGGCTTGGTACAGCATTTACGCGTCACTTCCTATAGAGCATAAATCGTGCCTCTAGTCCAAAGTGCTCTTGCGGCCACCCTGACGAAGATGTACATCATTTACTCCTCGAGTGCAAAAAATATGATTCACCGCGAAAGATATTACAAGCAAGTTTATTGCTCCTATGTAGAAGACCATTCAGTGTAAAGAAAATACTAGGTCCATGGCCAACCGCGGCTCTTCAGAAAAGAGCTCTTGTCGCTTTTAAGAAATTTATTGAAGTCTCAAACATTATATGGAAAAATTAACGTCCACGTTGTTTTTGCCGTCCTCTTAATACTGAATGCAAATGTGTAGTATTTTGATGGTATATTTCATGTTGTGTGTAAATATTTGTCTCGGTGTGTTTTCCTGCGGCGTGTGCCAAGCCATACAGAATATTGCGTTGGGACGTCTAGATGTGAATCCATTTTAACTACTTGAACTTCAGCTTCACTAGTTGCGTACATACGAACTTATTTTACCTATATGAACTTCCATGTGGTGCTGGATTGTACTGCATTTGCACATAGTATGTCTGACTGTACAACATTTTGTGCCTGATTATTATTTTGTACTACATATTTTCTCTGCTGAGCGAGAATGAGTAGCCGATACCGTTATAAAGGCATGAACCTCTCCTATTCATCATTTCAATAAAAAAGTTGGTATTTGCCTAATACTGTTCAAACATAACAATGTGTCCACTAGTCCTATCTTTTAAATGAGGTTCATACAGACAATGTTACGCTATGGTCTCACGTGCAAGCCATCTTTACGCAACAACAGCAACTCCAGAAAGCAACAGATGTTCTCACCAATTTCATTGACTGACAGTCTCCAGGTTTCACCAGAAAAGACCAAGCTTGTGGTTATTCTCAAACCCACCAACCACAGCAAGCAGCAACTTATTCGAGATAAAACACGAGCATACATTGCAAAAAACACATTAAGATTCTTGGTATATAATGTACCAACAAAATGAAAAGTCCACCCAGTGGGTAGAAAAAGCGCTGCGCACGACGATGCAGACTAGAGTGCTGCGCAAGCTGACAAGCATGGTTTGGGGCTAATCTGATGGTCAAATTAAAAGGCTCGCACAAGCGCTGGTCCCCCTCAAGGTTTCTATATGGACTACTCTTCCTGCCAATGACGCCGATCCAGCTTGACAAAATTGAATGCATTAACAAAATATGCATTCGCATCGCCACAGGGCGTACAGGAATACGCCAATGTTGGAGAAATGTACGGAACAGGTCTACTTCTTCCAAGAGGCGACTACGCTGAGCGTGCACTGCAAACCCAAAAGGAGCACCTCAAGCTAAGCCGTGCGAGAAGAGCCATCAGAATCGAACAAGGTCTAAGCAACGAAGACCTACCTCGAATTATAGCCATCAATAAACCATGAGAATATTGTACCGCGACAGACAATCGGCCGCTTCCGAAAGATGCGAACCAATCCTCGGCGAAACAGAGAAGGGATTACTACGTTCAGTGGCATATTGAGTAGACTCAAAAGTATATCTGACGAAGAAGAAATCGTCTATACGGATGCCTCGTGCACACTAGAAGGGTCCAACACTGGGCATTTTTGAACCTGAGAACAGAGGAAGAATCCTCATTCTCTGTTACGAATTCTGGCTTGCTGCCCGAAGTAGCCGAAGGACATGCTATTTTGGAAGCTCTAGCCTACTACAGTCAAACAGTCAAACCTTTGGAATTGGCGCAAGTGATTCAAACAGTCCAAACTCGAAGTAAGCTACCAGCATACACCAGGCACGTCCTGAACTATGGCGCCCAACTTCAAGAACGATATATCCGGGCAAAAATTCATTGGATTCCTGGACACGCCAATATACCGGAGAACGAGCTAGTCTATCAACGAGCCTTGCACGATCAAAGCAAGGGACAACTTGGGGATCATAGTTCGAAGCAAACCACAACGTTGATCCGAGACGACACCCATGAAGCCATCAGCCTAACAAAAGTCCAGCGACGGCGAAAATTAATTGCCTCTAAATTAGAAGAAACTACAAAACATGATGCCGCGCCACCAAGACCCACTCGCCTCTATGAGGTCACACTCAGAAGATTACAAACACGAAGCTGCACAAAAATTTCGGTACTTCACAAGATGTACCCAACTATATAGGTACTCTGACCCCAACTGCGACTACTGCCAGGCGCCAGCACTGACGGCACATATCCTCTGGGGATACCCAATTCACGAATCAAGCCAAGCTGCTTTTATAAAAAAAAAAACCTAGCTGATCCCTCTGTCATAGCAATCGGTATAACACGAAAGTGAAACGTGTCTCCACAGATGTAGTTGAGAGTTTGTTGTGTATTGTTTCGCCGCAAGGACGAAGGAATGAATGCTACAGCAACAATTTGCAATGTCACGCGAAGAACGGCAAGCAGCTCGAAACTTGCAGCGCGCACCTCAATCAGAAAGGACGCACGAAATGAGCATACACAGGACGAGTGCGTAACAACTGTCACAGCTCGACACGTTAAGGGCGCTACTCAAATACAAAGAAAGACGCACGGAGCGAGCGCACAAGTACACACAGAACGAGCTCGAACATCTGTCAAAATTGTTACTTCGTTTGTGAGCAGCGTGCTCCTTGCGAAAACGCGGCCGCTGATGAGAGCGAAGTGGCCTTCGTGCAAACTTTAATCACTGTAATTTCAAAGCAAACTTGCGGTGGAAGCACAAGACATACAAAGAGCGCAAATGCCCCAATCACGAGATAAGCGCGAGCGCATGAGCGACCACGTCCTGTGGAGGCGCGCGCGCAACACAACGAGGGGCGACGACCTTCAGAGCGTGCCTCCGCGCCACCGTCGCGCCATTTAGCTAGTGATGACAAAAACGCTCTGAAGTCGCGCAGCTCTGAGGACCGCCAAAGGTATATGGTGTACATAAATAGCTCGCCGTTAGGAAGCTGAAGAACGTACGCTCGGTGGCCGAGTGGTTTCGCGCAGCGCGCCTCGGAGCGAGAGGTCGCAGGATCGACGCCCGGCGAGGGAAGGTTTTCTTCGGGTTTTTTCTTTGCAGTCTGTTACTTTATATTTGGAACGTCATATCCGTGACGTAAATACGTCAGGAGAGCCGTGGTGTACCCCGGCATAAAACACTTTCGTGTTAAAAAGCCCAACGTATGCTGCCCCCCCCCCCCCCCCCCCCACAGCTAGACATGGAGGACACCACCCACTGGATACTCGAAGATTCCCTCTTCAGAGCCAGGCTGAATATTTGGTGCGATACCTTGCGCCCGACGGCCATCCCCTGCCAAGCAATTACATGCAAAACATGCCCACCAGCTTGAAAAATCCCCTGTTTTTTAAATGCGAAGCATTTCTTTGAGTACTGCAGGAACTTTTATCGCATCTATCTATCTATCTATCTATCTATCTATCTATCTATCTATCTATCTATCTATCTATCTATCTATCTATCTATCTATCTACTAGCCCCCCCACGTCTGGGTGCTCTTGTGATCACCCCCTTAACTTGGGGTAAACCAAAATTATTATGGGAGGGTAAGATGGTTTGATGAGTCTGACTCGCTGGTCATGACATGAATAATGTTACAAGCCCGTCGCGTACGTCATCAAACCCTTTTCCCAGCCACCTGCGGCACATACCCGTATACCACGGGCGGGGATGTGCCACAGGTATGCGGTTATGTGCCACAGGTGAATGACAGTTTATATCTCCCCAGGAACGGCGAGAACAGCCATTGGTAATTTTGACGCGAGCATTACTATGCAATGCTTTGTCTTCTCTCTTCCTTTTTCTCTCCTCGTCACGCTCACATAACCCCCCCTTCCCAACCTCTCACTGTACCATACTATACAAGGATATGCTATGCTGTACCCTCTCCGCACTGCCATTGACTCCTCCTCACCCTCACATAACTATTCCTCCCCCCTCACATCCCTATCTGACTCTTTGCTATACTATAGTATAAATGCCTATGCTATGCTTCCCCTTCTCCCTCTCCCTCTCCCCCTTACTTCTCTTTCCTGCAAGCAACGCATTCAATCGTTCCTGTAACTGGGTGCGCGGTCTCGTGTTAACACCACGCGGCTTAACCAAGAACTTAAACAGCGCCGCTCATAAAAAAGTTTAGCTTTTTTTTTTCTGCGCCTGAGCACAACAGGCGCTAAAGTTTCAAGCCGTTATCTGTATCATGCTTTGCGTGTCGTAAAAGCAGAGGCGTGGTGGGTGTAGCAACAATGCTCGGTAAAGTGTTGTCCTTTATGACTTTATTTGTAACTGCCCCAGCAGAGTATCGACCAATCTGGAATTCGAGGCAATTCGCCACGGGCTCGCCTGTTTCCTGCTCACACTGCTCTTGGTTGTAGAGAGTTCGGCAATTAAAATACGATACTGTGAGTGCGTAGCTGCCACGCCTGTTGCGCTTCAGGTGAGCCCTTGTGAAAGCGAACTGGAGCATTATGGCATACGGTGAGGGCGAGAGCGTCCGTGGCACATGGTTACTGCATCCTTTAGACAGCCGTCTAGTCTGTGGTTCTTGCTGTATAGTGAATTACGAACTGATACAAACTCGACACAATGGGCATCTTATTGCTGTTTGGGATATCTTAATTCTGCGAATCAGACAGCTTCATTACCATTTCTGGAGAAGTCAAACGTATATATTTTAACACTACTCACCTCTTCCAAATAATACCCGTATACACATGAGTAGGATGAGGGGGGCAGCACCATTGAAATGTCATTATGACTCCTGTTTATGTTAAACACCTAGAACGGAAAGAAGTGGTCAAGAGATGAGACACGTAGCCCTCTTTTACAATGCGTTACCCTAAATTGAAGTTTGGTGAACTAAAATAATAAATTATTTTTAATAGCCGTAGCATCAGTAATAGATACATAGTGCTCGTAACATGGCAGTCATTCTGAAACAAAAATGTAGCGCTAATTATGATGTGAGTGCCACTAAGATAGTTCTTGTGTAGGTCTTGGTGTAGCTCTAAAAACTGCGCCTAATGCAGCAGCTCCGCTACCATGAAACCTGCGGCAGTGCGTAGCATGGGCCCTTGCCAATCGCGCGCTTACCACCGACCATCCGAAGTTCGTCCGGTGCAAAGGTTATTCCAGCGAGAAGTGTAGCCGTTAGCTTTAGGACACATCACCCAACAACATCAACGGCTGCAGAACTCGCGGTTCTTCACGCTGCACTTTGTGTTGTCAATCAAACAACCGCAGCGATGGTCGATGCTCAACGACTCCAAAACAGCCCTACAATCTCTGTTGTCAGCCCTCCGGCATGATCCCTACGAACAAATGGTATTCGATATGAGACACCTCAATCATACGTGATCTCATAAAGCACACCAAGTGACTTTTCAGTGGTTTCCAACTCACTGCAGCGTGATTGGCAACGAACATGCCGATAATGCTGCTCGGTCAGCTTTGCCTGGTGATAAGAAAGAGGCAATACACATTACAAAGTCTGATGCTGCTGCCATGCTTCGAATGATCGCTAAGGATATTTCGCACTCAACACTGAATACAACAAGTAGATAAAACTATCGACAACACCACCTTAACGCGTTGCCACGGTTCAAAATACCAACTAGACTCCGCCGAAGAGAGGCCACTCTGCTATGTCGATTGTGGCTAAGAGTGGATTTCACAAAGTCATTTTCGTTTCACATAGTGATGGCCGACAACGCTCTGTGCGACGTTGGTGACTTCGCAGCATACCATCTGCAACTGTCCTCGCTAAACTCTGCGCAGAGACGATCACTCGATTTCACTCTCGCTCGCCTTGACAGCAGACCAATGTCGCTAGTAATTATCTTCTAATGTCATCCCGAAAAGTCCTCGAGAATTCAAGCAACCAAGGCATTGTTAAAATTCCTAAGGCCAACAGACTTGCGCTAGCAGCTGTATACTCAGAATGGTGCCATATACCGCACAAGACTGCCGCTCAGCTCTATGACGTTGTTTGCGTGTGCGTGTGTACTCCTCCTCTTTCTCTTTTCCTTTACTCTTCTTTCAATCTATCCCATACCTTCCCCCTGTGCAGGGCAGCATAGCGGTTACGCCAAACTGGTTAACATCCCCGCCTTTCCGCTCTTCCTTGCTTTCCTTCCTTCGCCTCTCGCCGCCACATAGCAGTGAGCATAGGTTGATCGATCAGTTTAACTCATCGTAACACCCTGTTTCACATTGCGCTGTAAGCGGTAAGATAAAACAGTCGGTTAAAGCCCTTCTTGTTTGCGACAATTTGCAACACAACAGCAGCGTGGACGACGTAATTTCGTGCTATCCCGCGCAGCTGTAGCCCTCGCCTCCGTAATTTCTGTGGGTCAGGCGAATGAGTTTCTGATATATTCTTCGGCGGCCATGTTACACCAGCGGAGATGTTCGCTCCTTCTTTGCTAAGAACACGCCCCAGATTGCCGTTACGCTGCTGCTTCGCACTCAGTAGAACGGCCAAAGGAAGAATGTAGCGGGACTTCGCATTACTAAGTTACAACATTGCAGTGCTGGCACGTGGCCGCACGAATGGTGTGATACTCCTGTTCTTTAACGCTGTGATAAAATAATAAATGTATTGGGCTACGTCTACGCCTCCCTCCAGTAAATGTAGTGCATGACATCCCCTAAGGAAATCCGCCGTAATCTTTTATCGATACGTCTCCATCTGTCTTATGCTCATGTTTTGTTTACTCATCGCATGAAAACGAAATACCGCAAGCCAAGAAAGTGTGCGTATACCCAGCCTTTCAAACAGGGTTGCCGTTGTGTAGATTTGAAAAGGAGCCAAAACTGAAGCTAAAAGTAGTCAAAGTAGCCACGCCATTTAATTTTAGCGCCATATTTGTAGCCAAATAGACAAAAAGTGATATTTTGTACAGGGTTGTTCGTATATTTAACAGTAAACAATATGATTTTGAATAATAGAAACGGAGCATAACGAGACCAATATTTTTTTCATCTTGCTTGGCCTCCGAGCTGCAGGTAAGCTGGCAATAAACAATAAATTAATATACGTTCAGTGAGCCTGCATACATTTTAATTACAATATATAGAGTTCGTGCCAAAGTAATTTTTGGCCAACAACTCAGCAGCAGCATTAAACGTTCAAGCTGTTTTTTTTTCTTCAAACCTTAGACCGAGGTTGGTGCAAAATCACAATTATACCAGTCCAGCTTCAAGTAGTGATATCTGATTGAAGATGAGTAGTCCAGCTTCATTTTGTTGCGGATATCACTTTGATGCGCTGTGTTTCAGCGTTAGAATCTGGCGAGAGCACTGTACTATATAACCACGCATTTCCTTGCATGCACGCAGACAGAGCGACGTTCGTTGGGTGCCTCGATGCGCACTCGTCCGCGGTAGGGGAAGGACATGTGCGCGAATAGGCGAAGAAGACAGAAAAGCTTGCAAATAATGGTAATTCTTTAGACTTGCTTGCTGCTTTATTTTCAAATAATACGAGAAGTGGCCCGTAATTTCGCCAATATAGAAGTTCAAAGTAGTCATAAAGTAGCCATGGCGCCAACCTGAAATTTTTGTCGCCAAACAGGGTCGGGAAGGAGCCAATTTGGCGCAAAGTTGCCACCAAAGGCAACCCTGAACCATACACTCCCCTTTAAGCGCCAATTAATTCAACGTTTCTGGCAAGCCCACAATGTGCACGCAACTACCACACTTACAAAAACACGTCGATCCACCTTGTAACATCTTGTAACTTGGCTCAAAGCCAAGAAATGAAGCACACACAATTACTCACCGACTGCTTCGTATAAAATAAATTTTCACAACGCGTGGGATCTGCGGAATTTTTTTTTTCTGAGAGACACTCGCACAGAGTTTCGAATGTTGGCGGTGCAAAATAGTGATGCACGAAACTGCAGTGTCACCGAGTGCACAATTTTATGCGCACTCGGTGAGCCTTAAATATGTTTTCCATCGTTCAAGACTTTCAGTGACTTTTTTTCTAATTAGTGACTTTTTTCTACATCTCCTTTACTGCATACAGTAATTTGTCATTGTCAAATTGACGTCTAAAATAAAATATGGCTTTGGCAATTACTCGTACACCATATTATTGCTGCTCTTCTTTTTTTTTACAAGTCCTAATAACCAATCATTTTGCAAAGATGTATCAACACGTTCTGGTATATCCGACTTCTAATTAATAATTGTTGAGTTCAACGTCCCAAAACCATGATATGATTACGAGGGACACCGTGGTGAAGAGCTCCGGAAATTTCGACCACCAGGAGTTCTTTAACATCCACCTACACCTAAGTACGTGGGCCTCAAGTATTTTCATCTCCATCAAAAATGCGGCCGCCACGGTCAGGTTTCGACCCCGCGAACTTCAAATCAGATGTCGAGCAGCATAACCACTAGACCACCGTGCGGGTGACTGCGAGCTGTTTCCCAAGGTGCAATTCACTAGTTACTTCATATATCCAATGAAACGTCTTCATAAGTTTCCAGCATATTCTCGCTAACAACTCCTCGGTTATCCCCACCCTTCACCCAAATAATGTTTCGCAACTATATATAAACATAGGCTGGCACTGTAACTAGTCTCTGAAGGCGAGATTTGCGTGAAATAACTATTTAGCCAACGAAGCGTCATTATAATTTTTAGCGTGGTCTGACTAGTAAGTTCACGGTAATCACCTCCACTAAGAAATGTTTTGTTGTAATGAGAGAAATAAAATGTAGGCTCTCCACTAGCATTTACACAACGAACCACATACGTATAAAAAGGGCACTCAGTGACATGAGTTCTTCAAAGCATTCCTTGCTAATTGTTCCAAGAAGGTATATTATCAAAGTTCAAGTTAAAGGTTAGACCAGATGGATGAAAATGCAATCTGTACATAGAATTAATCGTGAGGAACATGTGCATCAGACAGGCTGGCTGACGTTTCTATTGGAGGGCCTGCCTTTCTTAGCGTTTAGATACGTAGATAGAAACGCTCAAAGTGCTGTGGGCTCACTAACAAATGCTTCGCGTTGAAACGCCAAGCATTTCTTAGCGAACCAAGGCACTTTGAGCGTTTTTATCTACGTATCTATCTACGTATCGATCGATCTATCTATCTTGCCGCCTACGTCTGGGTGCTCTCGTGATCGTCTCCTTAACTTGGTGTAGAACAAAATTTGTATCGGAGGGTAAAAAGGTTTGACGATCGTGACTGTTTTGTCATGACCCTTTCTTTCCTCCAGATACATGTGGCATATACCCGTATACCAAGGACCGCTGCATGCCGGCATGAGCCACAGAGATTGAGCGTTTATATCTATCCAGTAAAGGCGAGAATAGAAATTGCTGAATAAGATGCGAGAGCGTTAAGAAAAACCAAGATCTGCAGCGTTGACCCGACGAATGCAATAATAAAAATCAGAATCCCAGCAGGAATAGAACCGAAGTATTCTGCGTGGATGTCAGGTATTCTATCACAGAGCCACGCCAGATCTAGAAACTGCTGTGGATAACGATCCTTTGCCGCGGATTGTCAGTACAACGTCAACTGCGGCTGTAGTGCTGGCGATCCAATTTTGTAGCAAAGAAATAAACACTACATATGTACTTTTATCACACAGGCATCATGTTGGGTTAACGTCAGTTGTGGTTCTAGGGCTGGCTCCACTTTTATAGAACTCTAATAAGCATTACATTTGCATTCCTACGATGCAGCGAGCTATATTTAAGCATTGTCCGACCCCGGAGGAATAGGCTAGTTACGTAGAATGTTCACATCATCACACCGGAACGTGAACTTCGTTTCCATAAGGCAGACGTCCGCGCTCAACGTGAGTGCTGATACTATGTCAGCCCACGGAGGAAGGAAAAGGTAAGGAGAGTCCCTGACGTCACTCACTGTGAAGCCGTGATGAAGCCGGAAGTCCGCCATATTGACTGGGCAGATTCTCCTCTCTTGTTTACATGTGACAAGCGAAGTAGAAGGCGCGTTTCCCTCTCCGGCTCGTAAACCACGTGGGCTGCACGGCACGCGTGTTGTGGCTATCCGAAAGCAACGGAACGGGACTTAACACGATGGGCCAGCGCGATACCATTGGCGAAATAATTTCGTTCGAGTAATCACAGCGAGTAAGAGCTCGTCGACAAGGAAGCAAACCTAAGAGAACGTCATGCTAGATGTACTGACTACGGCGAGTGTGGTGTCAATGTTTTCACGACATTTATTCGCGCACTGTACAGACAACACGAAGGGCCGTGCGCCGCCATCTATGGTTGCATTCCGTTTCTTACACGAAGCCCGGTCACCGTGCTCGTGTTCCATGTAAAAGCTCACCGGCATCAGCATTGTGCAACCGCGGTGGTCGACCTTGTGCACGGTGCAGGTGTGTGAGTGACACTTGAACGCGGTTGCTGTAACACCGAGGGTACACTGCGAGAATCCAGCATAGCAAGCGAAACAGAAAAGGTGTTTTAATGCGCACAAGAAAGTTCTTACTGTACACATATCGAACGCGCAACTGCATATGTGCACATGGTGTCCTCATTTCGTCTAGCAGAGTACAAATGTTTCGTCCGTTGTTACAAGCAGGAACACTGCACAATCGTCACTGACCTGCAAGGCGTTCGTCGTGATACCGTTTTGTCACGGTGTCTGAGCCCGATTTCGCTGAGCACTTCGAATACTTCATCGGCGTCATCCGCTGCACGGCACGTGAATATACGCGCTCCTTTCACGCACTGTTGAGGCGCCGTGGCTAACAACAGGTTTTGTAAACGTTGCTAGGTACAATAACCCTGCGTAGCTAACAACGCGGCACATAGCATGGATAGGAGCCCTACGGAGTCGCACATGCTGCCGCCGCTAACCGCTACACCAGCTACACTGCACAACACGTAACCATAGCAACACTGCCATTGTGCCCAGTGGATATGGCCGCCATGACGTCATTTCCTCCCCACTTTTCACGTAGCGCGCCGGCTGGGCATGCCCTCTCCTCTCTTTCCTCCCTCGTGATGTGAGCCCATAAGTTACCATTTAAATATCAATGCAGTCTGTGTGCTTGGTAAGCCTACGATTTCCACAGAAGTCCCACATGTACTAAAAAACAACAACAACAACAAAAAAAAAAAAAAACAACGCCGATCCCCTTCGTAACACTTGGCTCAAAGCCAGAATATGCACGATAGAACTACTGGCTAACTGCTTCAATGAAACCGATTCCCACAAGGCGTGGCATCTGCCGAATTTTTCGGCTCTGTTTGTCATCCGTCGTGCCCTCTGACGTATCGCGGGGCAGCCAGCAGAACGTGCCTTGTTGCTTCAGGCAAGAAAAAACCGAAAAAGAAATGAAGCATCAGGTACGCGCCTGAGCTCTAAAACAACTTATGCATTCCACATTTTGCTGGGTGAGGTCGTTTTTAGGAATATTCCGTGGTCCGCCGCGGTGGGGTAGCGGTTATGCTGCTCGGCTGCTGACCCGAAAGCCACGGGGTCTACCTAGCCACGGTGATCGAATTTTGATGGAGGCGAAATACCAGAGAGCCGTGTAGAGTGCGATGTCCGTGCACATTAAAGAACACCAAATGGTCAAAATTTCTGCAGCCCTCCACTACGGCGTCCCTCATAATGGTATCGCAATTTAGGACGCAAAACTCCAACAATTATAATAAGCGCGCAGAGAAATGACTGAAAACTGAATGTCTCTGTCGCCAAACATTTAACATGAGCAAGAACGTTCCACGACTTGCCTGTAAATTAATTGTCAAGTCAATGCCTTTAGCACAATTCTTTAATTATCTCAAGCATGATGAGGTGATAGGCATGCACCTCACTACATAATTACCTGTTCGAGCAAGTACTTTGAAATTCCTAAGAGAAAACACAACATAATAAATACACATGTAAGTGCCGCCAACGCCAGTAAAAGTCAAAAACATATGTGACTCAGCATAAAGACTCATCATGTGACTCATGTGACTCATCATGTGTCTCATCATGTGACTCATCTTGTGACTCATCATGTGTGCTGCGAAATATCAGCTCGTAAGGCAGCGATGTCAAAAACCGGAATTACTATAACACAAAACATTCTTCAGTCAGTTTGTCATTCAGCGAAGCAAATTGAGATCATCACCACTGTGGAAAGCGATACGAAATGACTAATAAAACATTGCTCTCACAGAATTCTTCATGGACGATGGTCATACACGTTCATCATCGCGCGGAAAATCACTACACCATGCCCAAGTAAATAGCAGAGTGAAAATTGCCAGGGTTATATATGTAGGCCCCGTTTGTACACTGCGCGTTCTGACATAGTCGTCAAAGTGGCCACATTCCTTATATTAGACTTCAGCCTTTAATGTTTCGCAAGCAACCATTCGGTTGTGACGTTCGTGAAAATGTAAAATGCGTTGGGTTGGTTTTTCTGCGCGCGTGCTTCGAGCGAATTTGCGCGCTTGATGAATGTATGTATATGTAAACGTTCCCATATCCCTTTCCGACCCGAATTTTTTCTAGGGTAGAACAAAATTTTTTAGTGTTCTTTTCTAGCTAAGAGGCCATTGAAAAGCATGCAAAAAAAAATAAAGGAGACTGTAAGTACAATGGTTTTCTCAGGAGAACCATGTCCAGTATACTGGACACTAAGATTAATTTGTTGCACATATGGGTACACACATTCTGCTATCTTCCTTGAAAGGGTGTTGCTTTTGGCCCTGTGAGAAGGTCAATGTCTAAAACACAAAAACGGTTCGTTTTGACAAAAAAAAAAACTTTCTCGTGGTTAGCTGTCACACATAGCGTTCAGCACCACGAAGGGGAAAAAAATTATCCATCTCCCGCTAAAGGGAACAATGTGTAGATGCGAAGCAGCGGGCAGATGGCTGGCTTGAGCAGGAGAAACGTCGCCGCTCCCGATTCGCGGCAGCGGCCCAGGCGCTCATCGTGGCGCTGCACAGGAGAGAGAATAAGGCGCGCTCGCTCCGTCATTTTCATACCGCGGAACTACCGTGGCTCCCCCCCGCTGAGTATGCAGCTGTCGCACCACCTGTCGTACGCGCCGCTCCGTAGCGTAGAGGATTCCTAGAGGAGAGGACGGGGGGGGGGGGGGGACCGTACGAGAGGAGAGAGAGGGAGAGGGGACGCGCATGCGCTGTGGGGGGTGTGGGACGCGGGAAGGGTGGTTGTGACTGTAAGGGTGGTTGATGGCCTTATTGTACTACAGTGTTCTGGTTCGTATAGTGGCTGCTTCCCTATTTCATGAAAGTGACCGGATGCCGGACGCGAGACGCCGAATGTGGGAGGGACGGACACAGCCCCGAGCATAAGATGCTTCGCATCTAAAACCGCGCCTAGCGTCCAGAAGTCAACCTCATCAGACGACGCTCCCTCCTCGTGCTCCATGCTCTTGTTGGATTCCCAGCATGCCCCAGTTTCATTTTCTGTGGCTGGGCTTCAAGATTGTCATGTGAGACTGCCTCTTTTTTTTTTATTTTTTTCCGCTCCATGTTTAGCACGATGTGCGTCAATTGCATCCTGGTGTCCAGTATACTGGACATAAATACATTCTCGCATTGCCACAAAACTTCTGATTACAAACGCTACCTTGTTGCAACAATGTATCAAGCAGACATAAAACAGTACGCACGATTTAAATTATTTGAATTGCGCGAAGAGAGCTCCTAAAATAATTTTGTATACTTGACCACATCGTGCGCGCGCGTTTCCGCGTGGATGACGCCACTCCTCTGAGGCGCCCCCATCAGAAAATGGGGCTGAAGGAGGACCTACATTTAAAAACATGTTGCTGGACTCTTACAGAAGGTGCCAAAGTAGTTTCGGTTCAGATTATAGCTCTGCTTTCTTTTCTTCACCACTGTTTTCGTTATGTCCAGTATACTGGTCGCTGGGTCGGAAAAGGATATATGCTCCTGTCGCTGTGTCAGGCTTGCTTGCTGCTCAGTGTACAGAACACTGTTGGTTATATCGTTCAGCGAAAATGTCTGTTTAATATCACAAAAAAACGCCAGGCCTGCGCAAAATACGCAGCACAGTCACAGCGAAAGCTCGAAGAGCGGCCTTTCTACAGCCCATTGTAGACTCTCTTGGGACAACTAGTACAATACATATGCAAGGTACCCACCACGCCATATATCGCCGTAACTTTCATGAAGTAGAAAAGTATCTACTATGTCATTATTCGTAATTCTACGGAGAAGCGTGGTACCTGCCACACATCTGAAAGGCATTATATGCAATTTGATTGTGCTGTGGCTCGTGCTGTGACCCCCACAGCGAATGCGCGTCCCCCTCTCTCTCCTCTTCTACGGTTTTCCCCGTTCTCTCCTCTAGGAATCCTCTACGGGGCAGCGCGCACGACAGGTGGTGCGACAGCTGCATACTCCGCTGGGAGCACCACGGCAGTTCCGCGGTATGAAAATGACGGAGCGCCCCTCATTCTCTCTCCTGTGCAGCGCCGCGATGAGCGCCCGGGCAGCTGCCGCGAAACGAGAGCGGCGGCGTTTCTCCCGCTCAAGCTAACCATCTCCCCCGCTGCTTCGCATCCACACATGGTCCCCTTTAAAGGGAGATGGGGAAGTTTTATCATTTTTTTTCTTATTTCGCGCGAGAGTGGTTATGTACACCGGTGGCAGCGGCACCGGTAGCGGGCAACTACGGCGCCAAAATTGGCTCTTGTTGTGATATCATATAACAGCTTTCGCTCTAAATATGTAAGGGCCCAAACACCATCACTGTCACCTGAGCTATGGGGAGAGCACAGAGTGGCTGTTTACCAATGGCTAGGTAAGTGGTGGGCGCGACCAAAGATTAACACGCACCACCGGTGGTATCTGCCGCCCAGGTTGACGCCATCGTTTGATCTTGAAAAGCGAGGTTACGGGCGTGGAACAGTCCCTCTGTTAGAGGTGCTCATGCTTTGTTGATGATAGTCAGTAAGGGTGGCGGCCAAAGTTCCTGGAAATGTTTTTCTCGTTTCAATTGTTTCTTATTTCCCGCGATAGTGGTTACGGACACCGGCGGCGGCGGCGGACAACTATCCCACTGCCACTGCCATTGTGATCTGATAAGAGCTTTCGCTGTAAAACAAAAACGCTATAGAAACAACCATGTTTATTGAACGACTCGTGTCGATTCTGCAGCATCGTGTGTACACATAAATTAAACAACTTTGTTGAATACAGAAGATAGGATGGCTTCCCTGCATATTCTAGGAGAACCAATCAAAAGTACAATGTTCTATCCGAATGGATCCTGTCCAGCCAACTTCAGGAAGTGCAGGCAGAAGTGTGCGGGCACTTGTAGTGGCGTCACACGGCGTCTGTTAGAAATGCCGCGTGCCTAAAAATTAGACGAAAACTTCTCTTTCATAGAACCTGTCATAATGCAATCGAACAGTTCAAAATGTGTTGTGAAGCTCGAAAAATCCGTTATAGAGTTTAACGTTTCAAGCTTTCAGAGCGACACGCTTGTGGGCCCACTTATTTATCAATAAAGCTTGCGCTTCATTTGAGAGATAGAAATATTATGATTCCAAGCATCGCTACAAATGAGCAAGTTCGCCGGTGCGGTCGCCGACTGCCTGTGTTAACGGTTCTAATCCTTTAGCTGGACATGCAATTTTATCACCCAGTCTTCCCAAATGACTTGTTTACTTTGCAATAGAAGACATTGTGCGGAGTTCACGTGAATTTTCTTTGAGAAATTTATGATAAACAACGCTATTTGTGCAGCGCTGAAAAAATTTTTTTGAACAGGTTTACTTGCTACAGCTAATGTTGAGCCCTCACCGAGGTTAGCATGTTTCGATGGCCCAGCATCATTCTTGTCCTTTTAGAGCAGGCGGAACTCACTTCATCAACCATGAGTGTTTTGTTCGCGAAGAACGTGAACGTTAAATAAGCGTGCTTACTGTGCTTGCTGTATTGCTGTTCTTGCTGTATTTTTCTATTTTTTAGTCTGTCTTTCTATCTGTTAGTCTCCATGCCTACTGTTTCTCTGTCTCGCTAACTTTTCCTGTCTTTCTTCCCTTTCTTTCTCTCTTTCTTTTTCTTTCTACGTAATTTTTGCTATCGCTTTCTTTGTAGACGCTCTATCGCCTTCTATCTTTTTTTCACTCTTCGACTAAAGCAGATCTGCTGTAAAACTCCTATTGCGTGTATGTACCACAACAATTGGGTAAATACCACTAATCACCAAACTGGTCGACAAAGCGTCAAGGGAACACAGGACGGCAAACACCGATTAGGCGCTGCACGTGTCATCTTATCTTGTTCGCTATCTGTGCTCAGTAGTTTGGCAGTGCTGGAACGCGTGCCGGTTCATTATGATGATAATTTCCTGTCTACGACACACGGCGATCTTCCACTATTACAGCGCTGCTGTAAATAAATAAATAAATAAATAAATAAATAACTAAATAAACCGAAATACCATGACCTCGGGCGTCACATTATCCTACCGAAGCGATATTTATTATATGGATCTGATATATATTCACGTTACCTTCTAATTATCGAGCTACCAGTGCTTATTAGAAAAGAGAGTTCATGAAGAACACTCCGCTCACTTCGTATTTGTATTCAGCCTTCTTTTCAAACGTTTCGGTTAAATAGGTCGAGACAGAGCCTTTCCTGGTGTCTTTCCGCATCGCGCGACTCCACATGCGGCGGGTGCACATCATCTGGCATGAAAGGTGGAAAATACATCAATAATTTAATGCTGCTAACCACTATGCCAACGTACTTGGCTGGAATGCCACTTACGCCTTCATTTTTTAACGATGCTGTAATTTGGAAGCCCTAACTTAGTTGCAACCTCTTTGACCAATTTATTTATTGATTTTCAAATACTGCAACCCAATGCAGTGCTATTGCAGAAGGGGGGTATACACAATAGGAAAACATAACAGTAACAACACAACAAGTTCTTCAACAGAACAAATATCGCCACCTCCTAAGCACAACCGGGTACAAAATGAGAAAAATAGGACAATAATGTCATTCAAGTGCCTCCAAAAAATCTGATATATTCATTTCACGGACCGAATCAGGTAGATCCTTCCATTAAACAATAATTTCTGAAAGAAAGCTGTATTTGAACATATTAGTACGTGCGAAAAATGGCCTTATATTAAGATTGTGACCACGTTTAGTTGGCAGAGCATTAGCATACACGAAGTACTTATCATTAGCCGGCATCACGAGTGAACAAAAGAGTGCGAAAATTTCAGAGTCGATATCACACTTAGTGCACAGTGGAGATAACTTCAAAGATTTCATTGCACATGAGGGTGAAAAAGATTGGTCATAGCGACGAAAAATGAAGCGAGCAGTTTTCCTTTGTAGAGATTCAGTTTTATTTACGTCACACACCTTGTATGGATTCCACAGCCTCGAAGCGCACTCTAATATAGGGTGAATCAGTGTTTTGTACATTAGTAATTTGGTGTATTTTGGAGATGTAGATGACGTTCGTCTTAAGTAACCTAATTTTTTAGTGCTTTAGATGTAATGTTATCTATGTGATGCGACCATTGCATGTTGTGTGTGAACATAACGCCAAGGTACTTGTATGTCTGTGCTCAGGGAACAGCGATGTTGTTGAAGGAGTATGCATACTGCAATGGAGAATGGCTGTTCGTGAAATACAAAACTATGGTTTTCTGGAAGTTAATGCGCATCTGCGAATCCAAGCACAAAGAACAAAACTACGAGGAAGAATAACGAAGTATGACGTGATCATTAGGAGAAGTAATTACCTGGTAAATACCCAGTCGTCGGCGTCGAGACGAACTTGCGACCTAACATTGCTGGGAAGGCCAACTGACTGGTACAATAATCATATGGTATTTTAGAACGGTGTACGCTAAGTTACCGTTCGTTGCGGTCACCCGCTATTTTCGTCACTTATCGGGAGCCCACAAGAGGTCAGCTTACTACGCATGCGCAGTGACGCGAAACGCTAACGCAAAGCTTTGCGTAGGCTATTCTAAAACTACCTATTATTTATATAATGTAAAAGTATGGAGAGCTGGGCGAGTTGGTTTGAAGACATTATTGGAAACATTTCGGCGCGCACACAATAGACGAAAACGAAAGGCGAGAAGACGCCCGTTTGTCTTCTGGCCTGTCTTTTTCGTGTATTGTGTGCGCGCCGAAATGTTTCCAATAATGATTACCTATGATTTGTTGGATGGCGGACGCCGTTGTACACTATTTCAAATCTTCCGGAGTTCACCGCCGATCGTGGACTGCTAGCGCCGTCTGTGGAAGGAGCGAAGTACTTCTTGAAACCATGCAAGGCCTCAGAGATTTCATACCACGTTGTTCTTAATTCTGGCGCGATTTTCGAATCTCGTCGTTCTGGTCATGAATCTTGGGATCGCTGGAAAGCAGTCCGAAAATTCTGGAAATTACAAGCATTATCTTTTCTTTGCAGTGTTTTCAGGAATCCTCTGTACAACGGCTTATTGGGACGGTGTGCTGTTAAAGTTGATTGCTTATATAAACTGCTTATTCAAAAAACCAGGGATAGATTTAAAACAAGAGACTCCCCCAGAAGTAGTCTTCACAAGCTTCTCTCTTTATCTAGGTAGAATTGAAAACGCAGTCGAAAATGTCACAACAGAAAGCGTGCGTGCATCTGTTCCTCATGTGCCTGGAAATTTTCCCAATGCATTGCGATCTACCCCGGTTTGTTTCTGGGCAGACTTATAGGCGACTACATTTTCGAGGAATGTTCAAGGTGATATGTGTTACAGCGAAAGCTGTTATGCGATCACAAGAGCAGCCAAATTTAGCGCCGTAGTTGTCCGCCGCAGCCGTTGGTGTCCGCGACCGATATCGCGCGCAATAAGGCAAAAAATGAAATTAGAAAATAATACTTATGATCAGATGTGATTCGAATGCGGGCCCTCTGCGCGCCAGTCAAGAATTCTGCCACAGAGCCACACCGGTGCTTGCAGTCCTTTGGAAAAAGACCCTGTACAGGCGTCATGTCTGACAAGGAATCGCGTTTACATATGTACTACGGCGGTTAAAACTGCGAAATGGGCTTTGAAAACATGTTTGTGGTTAGTGATTGTTAGTGGCTGGCTGTGTTCAAATAATGGTTGAAAACTGTATAAACTCGTTAGGGAGCTATTACTGTTGCCATTCATGGCGACAGTGCCCTTTTTATAATTCTGAAATACCGAGAAATAAATGGGAGATATAAAATATTGTTACGATGGAATGGGTTTATTTACAGATGAGATGAAAGGACATGGAAGCGGGAGCCGCGTAATTGCGGGACAAGGCCAGTCCGGTTCCCCAAACCACACAGTCCAAGCGCCCGCTCCTCTACTCTTCCTCTTCCTCTGCGCTCCGCACACTCACGCATTAACGTTACATTTTCCCCGGGGGCAGACGAAACTTGCCGAGTGAGTTAAATATGCCTATGATGGTACTGCTTGAGGCGAGCCACATGAACAACTTGCGTAACGCGCGAACGCCGATGATTGGCCGTCACTCGGGCGACAACGTAGTTCACGTCACTTAGACGAGCGAGTATCACAAATGGGCCAGAATAGTTGGCGAGAAACTTCCGGTACAGTCCTTTTTTACGAACGCCAGTCCACAGCCAAACGTAGCCGCCAGGAGAAAAACTTACAGGATTATGCTTGGCATCGTAGCGACTCTTGCTTTGCTCTTGCGAGGACAATGTTCTAAGACGTGCAAGTCGACGTGCCTCTTCGGCCCGACACAATGTCTGAGCGATGGAGAGATCTTCCTGACGCGAAAAAGGCAGTACAGTGTCAAGAAAACACCGAGGGTTTCGTGCGTAAAGCAGGAAGAAAGGCGCATACCCAGTAACTTCATGCTTTGCGGTATTGTATGCGTAAGTTACAAAAGTTAAGACGGCGTCCCAGTTCCTGTGGTCCGCATCAACGTACATCGATAGCATATTCGTAAGAGTTCGATTCGTCCTCTCGGTGAGACCGTTAGTTTGCGGATGGTAAGGAGTGGAGTGGCGAAAAGAAGAACCACAAAGGCGCAAAAGTTCTTCAACAACGTCGGCGATAAATTGCCGTCCACGGTCACTGATCACAACCCGTGGAGCGCCGTGACGCAATATGACCCGTTGGAGCAGAAAAGAAGAGACGGCGGCCGCCGAGGCAGATGTAAGTGCATCCGTTTCCGCATATCTAGTTAAATAATCCACGCACACTATAACATATCGGTGGCCAGATGGGGTCTTAGGAAGCGGTCCGAGCAAGTCGATGCCGACTTTTTCAAAAGGAGATGTCGGTGGTGAAACGGGTTGCAAATAACCTGCCGGAGCAGTCGTTGTTGACTTGTGGCGCTGACAAACTACGCAGCTGGCGACGTACTGTTTCGTAGTCTTCCAGATTTTCGGCCAGTAAAACCTCTCACGAAGTCGATGTAGCGTACGTGCGAAACCAAGATGACCAGACGTTATGTCATCGTGCATAGAACGAAGGACGACTGGGCGCAAGCTTTGCGGTACCACTAAAAGCAACGGGAGACCGTCTGCTGAGTGGTTCCTCTTGTACAGCAAGCCATTATAAATTGTAAAAGGCTTTCCGGGGGAGTCATGCGCCGCTTCCAGTAATGGTTTCAAGGCAGGGTCGCGTTGTTGCTCGCTCTTGAAGTTGCTGAGATCTGGGAAGTCGAACGATACTGAAACTAAATAGTCATCAAAGTCATCGTCGTCGACATTGGCGTGCACTGAAGGAAGGCGGGATAAGCAGTCGGCATCCGTGTGACATCGTCCGCTCTTATAGGTCACGGAAAAGCTGTACTCTTGGAGGCGCAACGCCCAACGAGCCAACCGGCCAGACGGGTCGCGGAGTCCGACAAGCCAGCATAGTGAGTGATGGTCGGTCACTATTGTGAACTCGCGGCCATGCAGATACGGTCGGAACTTCTGCATGGCGAAGACGACTGCTAAGCACTCGAGCTCGGTGACGGTGTAGTTCTTCTCCGCTCTGGTAAGTGTCCGACTGGCGTAAGCCACGGCATGCTGGCGACCGCTACAAATTTGGACGAGCACAGCGCCAACGCCAAGTCCACTTGCATCCGTATGCAACTCAGTGGAAGCTTCAGGATCGAAATGCTTCAGAATACGTCCTGAGGTCAGCAAAAATTTCAGTTGTTGAAATGCAGCCTCACATTTATCATCCCACGCGTACGGTGTGTCTTTATGGAGAAGGGACGTCAGTGGCGAAGCCAATTGTGCAAAATTCTTAATAAATCGGCGGAAATATGAGCAAAGACCCAGAAAACTTCGCAGGTCTTTCACTGTTCGCGGTTGATCAAAGTTACGAACCACTGCGGTCTTCTGTGGGTCCGGTCGTATGCCTTCTCTGTCAACGAGAAAGCCTAGTACGAGGGCTTGACGTTCGCCAAAGTGGCACTTTTTAGAGTTCAAAACAAGGCCAGCTTTCCGTAGGCATTCGAGCACAAGCGACAAACGGTGGTTGTGCTCTTGAAAAGTCTTTCCATAAATAATAACGTCATCTAAATAGCACATGCAGATTTCCCACTTTAGTCCACGGAGTACTGTATCCATAAATCTCTCGAATGTCGCTGGAGCATTGCACAAACCGAAGGGCATAACGTTGAACTCAAAAAGTCCGTCAGGTGTTACGAAGGCTGTCTTCTCCTTGTCTGATGGGTGCATAGGAATTTGCCAATACCCCGACCGCAAGTCAACAGAAGAAAAATAGGAGGCAGAGTGCAGACAGTCGACGGCGTCATCTATACGTGGCAGAGGGTAGACGTCTTTTTTTGTGATGGCATTTAGGCGGCGATAGTCCACACAGAATCTCCATGAATTGTCCTTCTTTCTGACTAGAATGACAGGAGCCGCCCAGGGACTACACGATTCTTGTATGACGCCCTTCTTCAACATGTCTTCAACCTGCTCGGCGATGACTTTCCTCTCAGAAGGCGAAACGCGATAAGGCTTCTGACGTATTGGTGGTGCTTGCCCTGTATCAATTCGGTGTTGCGTACGAGAGGGTGGTGGTGTACCAGTAGATGTTTCGTCGTGGGCAAAGTCGAACACTGAAGCGTAGCCTGCGATCACCTCCTGCAGCATGGACCGTTCAGTTGAAGGAAGCGACTTGTTTATCATGCGCTGAATGTTGGCAGAATAGTCAGGGTAGGAATCGGGGTGGAATTTCTTTACGTCCGCCGAGTGCTCAATTGACCGGATGGTAAGAGTAGCTTGCTCGTGAAAGCTTGCCAATTTAAGTCCGGCCGGCAAAGATATGGGCTGCGCTGAAACGTTCACGGTCCACAAATCGGCACAACCGTCGACGGCGAGCACGAGGCAGCGAGGCACAATGACGTTTTTCTTGAGTGCGTTATTAAAATCCGGCTCGGCTAAACCGTAGCACGAGCCCGTGCGAGCACGTGAGGAGTTTACGCGCACAAACATTGCGGTCTGCGGGGCCAAACAGACGTCTTGTGACACTGAGAACACGTCCGAGCTATCAGCACTGGTATCTTCCGTCAGTGAAGTCGGCAAGGCGCTGCGAAGAAAAAATCTCGCCACTACCGCAATCCAGGGTGGCACCGTATTCACGCAAGAAATCAATACCTAGAATAACATCATGAGTTGCACGTGCAAGCACAGTTAATTCCGCTCTAAAAATGTGATTTCCTACGGCAATCCTAACAGAACAAACACCAACCGGGTTCAACGTTTCTCCCCCTACACCGCGGAACGTAGCACTTTGATTCCAAGCGAACATTACTTTCGTCCCAAGACGATTTTTAAAAGACAGGCTCATTATAGAAACCGCCGCACCGGTATCAACTAGGGCAACAGTACTCACATAGTCTACAGAAACACTCACTTTGTTCTTAAGCATCACAACACAAGGGGGTCTTGAGGAAAATAATTCTGCGGCCTCGCCCCCAATGGTCGCACCAGTTAGTTTCCCAGCGGTGGTGGTGACCCCGACCGCTACCCCGAGAGACGACGCGGTGACGGGGATCGCCATTGCCGTGCTGGTGGTGGGGTAACGCTGCGGTCGGAGGAAGGGGAGTCAGCGCGTGGTGCGTGTTGCCGTTGAAAGGAGCTCGGAAATGATCGGGACTCGTCAGCAGCTACACGGGGCGTGTACACGTTGAATCGTGGAGCTCGCTGCTGACGGCGATAGCAGTACCTAGCGATGTGTCCGGGCAGCCCACAGTTGTAGCAAGTACGGATGTCGCGCCTTGTCGTCCCCGGTGAGAAAGACCTCGCTGGTTGGTAGAAGCCGGGAGATGGTGGCTGAGGAGTAAATCTCCGTGATGCGGCTTGTCTCCGCTCCTGGTTTTCGAGTGGCCGCTCGCTCCTTCGTTCGAACCGCTCGGTGTAAGCAGGGCGAGGCTCGGAGTAGCTCGGACGCGACCGAGGTAACGGTACTTCATGGGAACGTTGGTCGAACGCACACTGATGGCATGCATTAGCTGTGTCTAAAACTTGTAACTGAGCCAGTTCTTCTTTAACGACTCGTCTGATAATCGAGGAGATGTCGTCATGGGATGGGATGGTGACACTAGCGATCGTGGGCACATTATCAAGACGGCCGAACTTCGGTAGGATTCTCCTCCTCTTCAAGGCTTCAAATGCACGGCAGTGCTTCCTTAGGTCGGAGGGTGTGTTTAGGTCTTCCTTGGTGATGAGAAAATTGTACACATCTTCTGCGATTCCCTTGAGGAGATGGCCTACCTTATCTTCGTCAGACATGGTCGCACTCACGATGCCGCAAAGTTTCAAAACAGCCTCGATGTAGGTGGTACAAGTCTCGCCAGATAACTGAGCTCTGCGCGAAAGCGTCTGCTCAGCCTGCTTAACCTTTGCTGTCGAGTCTCCAAAACACTTCTTCAGTTCGTCAACAAAAATTTCCCATGTCGTCAATGCACTCTCATGGTTGTCGAACCAGAGAGACGCAGTCCCGGCGAGAAAAAACACCACATTCTCGAGCTGCTTAACAGTACTCCAGCGGTTGCAGCGACTCACTCTTTGGTAGTGCTTGAGCCAATCCTCAACATCTTCATCCGGATTCCCCGAAAAGGTCCTTGGCTGACGTTCCGGTATGCCGTAGCCAGCTTGCCCTGTGGGTTGAGGCTGTTGCTCCTCACCGGCAAGGTTGTTGTGGCCTTCTCCAGTGTTCTCCATACGTGGCACCTGCGGTGGCAAGCCAGCCAAGCGTCTGCTGCGTCGCACAATCGGTAGAGCTGGGTCGTCCAGATCGATGTACCCCGCACCTCCACCAAACTGTTACGATGGAATGGGTTTATTTACAGATGAGATGAAAGGACATGGAAGTGGGAGCAGCGTAATTGCGGGATAAGGCCAGTCCGGTTCCCCAAACCACACAGTCCAAGAGCCCGCTCCACTACTCTTCCTCTTCTTCTGCGCTCCGCACACTCGCGCATTAACGTTACAATATCTTCAATAAACAGAAGTTATTTACTACTAGGGTGATGGTTTTCGTACTTCAGCTGTCGTATTCAAAAGAACACCTGAACATCTCAAAATTAGAACACACTATGCCGAAGACTTGCGCAACACTTCCGCGCACAAGTAGGTTATCGGCTAAGCTGTGGCACTATTAAGCTTAACAACACGGGTCCGACTCTCGGCTACGGTGGCAGCATTCCGTTGGAAGTCAAATGCCAAAACACCAGTGTACCCATATTTACGAGCACCTTCAGGAAAACACCATGCCAACATTTATATACAGTATTGTTCATTCGCACGGTCCTGGTAGTATTAAGGCGAAAGCCTTTAATGTCTCATGCTCACGTCCGTCCATCCATCCATCCGTCCGTCCGTCCATCCCTCCGTCCGTGCCCTGGCACGGTGCCAGGTGGCCGCCGGGGCGCGCAAACGGACGATGGTCGCGTCGGTCTCTACAGCGCTCGCGCTTTGCTTGCGTAGCGTCGCTGTGCCCAGCCTGTCCAATCATGCAAGGAGGGAGACGCGCACATCGCGTTCCATTCTGAACGACCCCGTCTCAATGGGCACAGGCGTTCGCGGAACACACACTGAAATTTACAAAGTGTCCGTCAAATCAAGCACTGGAACGCGGATGGCGTCTGCACGATGTGCAAAGCGCGAGAATACGAACGCATGCGAAATGGAGGCAGATTAGTCTCGCGTATCGCTGCGATTCGCGGTAAAAAATTAAAAAAGAAAACATGCACACATTCCGTTTGTGTACCATCCCACTGAGAGTGTAAAACGAAAAGACATGGCATAGTCAGTCGAATGGCCACAAGCTTTCGCCGAGCACACTTTGGAATGTAGAAAGTGTCCTTCAATTTTTTTTAAAGACGATAGTCTTTCTTGGGGTACTTGAAAGCAGAAATTTTGGTCTGTTTGTCTGTCTTTCGGTCTGTCTGTCTGTCACACGATTCAGCCACCCGGCCAAAGTTTAACCACTTGCTGAACGCCCAGCCATCTTGAACTGGTAGTTGCGTTCATACTTGTGAACATTGTCGATAAAAAAGCAAATATTACGCATATCTGAGGCGCAACATCCATACGTAGGTAGTAGACGGTGTGTTCCTTTACTAGGAAATACATAGATACGTAATTCTAAAGACCCTAGTGTTTCTTAGGCTGCGCTGAAAATGCCACGCTATGCAAAAAGGAAATCTGGCATTTCCACGAAGTGAATCATGACGAGTGGGAGAAGCACCGGGGATTGTTCTTACGGTAAATCACCCTTATTTACATTGCCAACTCACGCATGAAAATGAGTGACGACGCATGTTTTGATTCATTGCTCTGAGCTCTGCATTCTCTCTTTGAAGTCTTTCTAGCTCACCATTATGCTCTGGGATGTGCTCGCGGGACCCGGTACTCACGTGAACGCCCCGCTCCATCACATTTACATTACTATTACTTCTAATAACGTCCCCTATATTTTCCATGGCATCATTGTCTGTTACTTCTCATAAATCTTTTGTTTAACAAAGCAAACGAGCCCTTAAACTTACACTTCTTTCCTTCATTCATAGCGAGGGTCTCGTTCTGGCAGACTTGATGCCTTTAGGCAGTATGCGCGGGATTATTTAGTCAGCTGCCAGCTCGTAATAAGATCACGTGCTACGTGACGCCAACAGGCAAAAAGAGCGTACCACACTCGCCGCAATGGCAACAGGCTGCGCTGACTGACGCTCCTACGTTTAAATGCACACATATACCCCATAAAGTGGACGGAGGTACGACCGCCACCGTAGCTCAGTGGTAGAGTATCGGAGGCGTTATTCGAAGGTCGCAGGTTCGGTCCCTGCCGGTGGCAAGTTATCTTTTCGTCCAGTTTTCTTTCTTCGCATTTACATTACAATTACTTCTAATAACGTCCCCTATACTTTCCTTGGCATCATTGTCTGTTAGTTCTCATAATAAATAAAGAAATATGTGTGAGCTTAGTGGTCGGCGAGTACAGCTCCCAACAGCACAAGGCCCCAGGAACCCGGATTCAAATCCCCTTGATCAGTATCTTTAGCGCTCGCAATATGTTGAGGATCAAGGTAAGATAAGAAGGGACGACGGGGGATACTGACGACGCTAAACTCCACTTGCTAGCTCTCAACTGCTGCCGCAGTAAACATTTGCACAGGACTGCCAGCGAAAGCCTGCTGTCTTTCCGAGCCTTAAAGCGGCTCGAAACCTACTCGCAACCGCCGCGATTTATTTTTGTTAGCAAGAGAGTAAACGTGCTGTCTACAGGAGCGATCAATGTAGGCATCAGAAGAATGAATAAAAGAAAACCTAGAAGTTCGAGTGAAGAAGGCAGAACGAGGACCATAGGAATAGGCTAAAGAATAAAGGGAGACAGATAGAAAGAAATCTTAGAGCAACAAGATAACATCGACAACAGAGACGTCAGCAAGAGTAGCAACAAGAATAAGATGAAGAGCAACAACATCAACAACAACGGCAACGAAGACATGGTAAGCAGCAAGAAAGAGGTGTAAGAAAAGAGAAAATCGCTGAATAGAGGAGCCGAGGCAACATTCATATGAATATTTACTCCGACAGGGGCGAACTAGACTTCCGAGCTCGCGAAAAGATTCCAGTCTTGGCGCCCGCTACATTCAAGTCCAGTAGCCCTCGTCTTTGTATGGTACAGCTCCATCTTTTGCGCACATACGCCCACTGCGATGCACAAAGCGGTCGCGAGGGGCGGTTGCGGGGGTCGGTAGCAACGATATGGCACCGAGTGGGGTAATCGAACGCCGAGAAGGTCCATCCAGAAGCAATACCGAGGCGTTAGAGGTTGTATACGATTATGGAGAGATGGCCGGGTGCTCAGACATTTAGATTCCTTTTTATTTGTTTGCTTTAGACAGGCAGAGAAAAGGCGACGGGCAGCAGGTTTTGGGGCGTTGCTACACATGGCGTGATCTCGCGTCCGATGGTGTGGCAAAAGAGTGGTTCCGCGCTGTCCGTAATACGGTGCAGCGCTACAGCAAGCCCTCAGCTGCACTGTGTAGTTTTTTTGTTTTTTTGTGCCAGGCTTCTACCGGCCAGAAGTAACAGATCCGATGCTTTTGAAGGCTTTGTAGCATGCACGCTAGGTATAGTTTCGGTTTATACAATAGGCATGGTACTGCAGCGTTCAAGACATCAAGGACAGGCGAAGTTGCAGCAAATAAGCAAAACGCCCATGTGTGTGTGTGTTCTCTGTATTTTTGTCACGTTCAACCCTTTCTCTCTGCTTGTGTGATTGCACAGCATGAATGGACAGGGCGGGCATAAAGAAGGCTAGCAGAAACACCGTGAACTCTGTTCTCTAGGCAATAAACTCTATCCTTCAAGACATAGAATACAGGTTCACTTTCTAAGATTATCTTAACCTTTATGACAATAAATGCAACGATACTCACGTAATAAAGCCATTAACAGTGTTATCAGATACACAGTAACGCTTAAACATTTTTTTTCAATGATCAGTAGTACAGTACAATAACTGCTATATACTGAACAATTGTTTCAGAAAAGCTATTACCGTAGATTAGTGGACTGTCTAACTAACAAATCATGACTGATTGCGTAGCCACCTGTAGTCAAGCTGTGTGGGTTAATTAGTTACGTTCAAGAAATCTGGCTTCATAGCCGATTGACAGAGTGGACCATTGTTCTAACAGCTCGTCTGATTTGGTACTCACTACACTGATTAAACTGAGAGCCATTGCATGAAGCCTTCCGAGGGACTCTTGGAACTTTCCTGTGCGTGTGCTGCTGTCAGAGCTGGCTGACATTTAGTTAATTTCCTTTTATCACAGCATTACCCCGCTTTTTGTGAAGGCTAAGTTAGCTTTCACAAAGGCTGGTTGCCGATGTCGTTCGGGCACTGCACGGATTCCGCAACACCAGAAAATCATGGAAACTCACGCACACACACAGACTCACTCGCGAAGGCTTCCCTTTCTGCTTATGCGTCGGCTTATATACCACAACGATGCCCGGCTGAAGGCGTCACGTCATATACACCACCATCACTCAGTGTACTCCGGCCATCGCTCTTCATACGGCTGCTGCTTCATAACGAAGCCTGTCAGAAGCGATGCCGGAGCAGATTTCGTGCCCCGTTGCACTAACAGAGAAACGGCTTTCGTTTAGCTCTGGCCCACGATCGACGATCAAGAAAAGAAAAGAAAGCGCGAACGAGGATGGTTGAACTAAACAGTGACAGCAAAACGGGGTGCATTCACGAAGGTTTGACTTCATTTGACATGCGCGGTTTGATCTTATAAGTTCTCATTTCCTTTCAATGGACTTTCAGTTGCGAATGCAGAGCTGTGTGTCTTCCCTGTCTTTGCTGTCTTCGTTTTCTTCCTACGCTGTTCTTTTTTTCTTTTTTAAACATACGACCACCTACTAGCCCAACGTGCAATTTGGTTTGATAAAAAGGGTTGCTCGTTCGTATGAAAAGTTTGGCCGATATATTCTGGGAGGGGGGGGGGGGGGGTGGAAGGTTGGTTGAATCTTTCGATGAAGGATTTTCAGCAGGTGAGGCTGTATAAAGAGAAGTGAGATATATTCCTACGCGCCAGTGCGTCTTCCACGTAACAAATGCTAGAGCTATAAATAAAAACATAATCCTTTCAAACGAGAGTGATTGCGAAATGTTTCGTGTATGGAAGCTCATCGGCCGGGAAAAGGAAAGCTAAAAACTCCAATATTTGAGCTATCAGAAACGGAATAATAGTATAAAAATAAAGGGCCGTTACGAATATATTCACTCCGGTAGAGTGGAGGAGGCCTCCCCACTTACCCCATGAAATTTCAAGCCGAGCTACGCGGCATAACTCACTTATCTCGAACCGTATTTGACCGGGACCGATCTTGTGCTCCTGCCGGTGCGCAATGGATGCGCGTAAAACAGAAAAAAATAAAACAGGCCCAAGAAGCGAATACTAGATTAGACGAGAAGTTTGGAATAAAAGTTTGATGTGCAGAAAGGATAGCTTTCAGGGTAAGTTCCGTTCGTTTTTTTTTTTATTATTTAACAACTCTCCACGCAGTAGCACTTTATTACTGCAGTGCAGGATACCTTTATCGCCTTATTCCTATCGACTTCTAGACGAGTGCTATATTACCTTATTTCGAGGACGGCAATGCATTCGACTTAATGCGCCAGAGTTTGGCCAGCTACGTGAACGCTGCGAAATGAGATATACCTTCCATTTGGCTCCGCCCCCGTTTTCGACTTGCCCGTCTTGCATCATTCCAGTTCATTGCTCCATCAAAATTGAATCATGCATTGGTTGGCACAAAAAGAATATGCCATGAAACTGTTTATCCTCACTGTGAAAACTGGATTGAGGCGTTCTATTTGCGAGCTTTTTTCCATTTTTTGGAGGACGAATTCCGAGACCATCCGGCGTGAGCAGTATGAAGAAGTAGGAAATGGAATTATCCTGACGGTTTCTCAATGATCCGAAGGCGTTCTTGAGGACTTTTCATCCTGGGGGGCATGCTTAATGCATTCTAGTACAGATACGTCGCTATTTTTTATGTTATTCAAGGAAACAAGAGTTTTTTAGCGTATCTACGCTGTTTCCGCTACGCAGTGAGGCCACCGATGCTTCTTGAGCGAAGCTACGTAGCATCCGTTTCAGTACCTAGATGTTTCTTGACTGGAACAGAAGCACACAAAGAAGAGTATTCCGTGCGTGGTTCAGAGAACACAGGGGTTGAAGTATTACGTTAAGTTGCATCTATGGATTCAGCTCCGTAAAAAGGAGCTGCCACTATTACTGTAAGAGAAGGTTTCTCAAGCAAGGAAAAGTCAAGAAAAACAAACTTTGGTTGTTTTATAAGTACGGGAGTTTCATCGGATTGGGACATCAGTGCATAGAATTTTCATTTCAATTATTTCATTGATTGATACTGTCAGCCCTTACGGGCAATTAAAGAAGTGGAATGAGGTCATATTTAAACAAAAATGTGCATAAGAGAAACATAACAAAGGAGCATGCGCTACTGGAACATTGTTTCACAGCACCTATCAAATCAAAATTAATATAATTGCAAGGCTTGTTGTTTAAGCTAAGAAGTTCGTCAGTGAAACATATGAAAGGAAATCATCACTGCTCTAATTTTGCTCTTAAAATGGTAGGTGGTATAGAGTTATGATGGCTAAAGCCTTCGATGCCTCATCAAATGCGAAAATTGATAATCGGCGTCAACTCGAGTGACACAAAAAAATTATCGTCACATGATGACGACCCCACTGCCGACACAGATGGCAAAATTTGTAAAGTCACCGTAAGTGTCATTTGATGACGTCATGTCATGTGATTACGTCATGTGATGACGTAATCACATGACGATGTCATCACATGGCATCGTCGCTTGTTCAAAGGTACACCTATCACGGAGGTAGTGCTGGGAACGTGCAGAAAGCTTGCAATGTCTCCAGTCCTGGAGGCAATGGTGGCAGGATCAATACATCGACAAAGATGATGACTTTCGCCTTCGAGTCACCTCATGCAAGTGCATGAGGGACCCTCTGAGTTTTGTGCAGATAGGCCAAAGCCGTGAACAGACAGGCATGTGTATATTCGCTGCAGTAGGCAGACCACTGGATAACTGTAACAAGGATATGTTATCCATCGTCACACCGTCACTTAACGCTGCAGTGACGAGCGCTGGCAAACTGGCACAACCTCTTCAGCTGCGCCCGCACGTAAGCCCGTTTATTATGAGAGTTCTGCCTAGTGTTATCCACCTCAAAATGAAGTTCAAACGATGCGCTTTGTCATTTTACTTCATTTACATGCAGTGTGTTGCCGCTTATTAGTCATACGCACTCTCATGCTTAAGTTCCATGTTTGCAGGACCATGTTCAGGAAATTATTGTAAAAGCGGAACAAGTGTATATGTCGATTTCATTGCGACGGAAATGTGATGTCAGTGTTTAGTACTCCAAGCTTCGTAACACGTTTATGATGTGCAATCGCTAAAGCAGTTTGTCTTGTAGCCAAGAAGGAACAAATCACCGACGAAGCACTCCGCACAGAGGTTTAACCGGCGAAGCTTAGGGGTGAGGCCCTTGTGTCTATCACCGGCCTAATCCGGACCGCACATTACAATCTATCAAAAAACTTGAAGGACACTTTATGAATTGCAAAGTGTGCTCGGCGAAAGCCTGTGGCCATGCGACTGAGTATGCCATGTCTTATTTTTCTGTTTTTTAATTTTTTTTGTGCATGTATAGCGTTCGCCCTAGTGAAAAAATTCGTATGTACGGAAGATACGGATCCGTACATACGGAATTATGGTATTACGGATCAGCCTGGTATGGATCCGCATGGTACGGATCCGCATAATCCATATAATGGATTATACGAATCCGTATCCTCCCTATATACGGCTTCCATTTATACGGAAATATGGTATTATGGATGCCGTATGATACAGCTGGTCGTGCGGATTTGCGGTCGTGCTGAAACCGCATGATACGGCTTACATATAAACCTTTTCCGCATCAGATGCCATATGATTTTGTACCGTCTATTTCGGGATACTAAAATCTATCTTCTGTAAGGCAAGACTGACTTGTACAAGGGTTAATTGTTGTGTGATTTTGGTTTAGCGAGTCCATACAATGCAGACAAGGTCTTCCATCGGTGTAGCGTTTAGTATCGGGGGAATCCACATTCTTGGGGCGCTTCTCGGAATCGCTTGCCGTGGAATCGCTTGGCGGTGCTCCTGCCACTCTCCTGTGAAAGACAGTCGCGCTAGCTAGTTTCCGCTCAAACCGTAAGTACTGTACGTTTGTCGTCGAATATAAGCCCTACGCATATTGTTATTATTAGATTGGTCGTTACTGTTCATAATATTATGTTTGGCTGAGCAGCGATGTCAGAATAGCGAACGAAATTTACCAGGACGTTCGAGTTTCCGAAATGAAACAGGCGACACAATTCAGGGTCTGTATTATGACGGGGGGCAGAGATGCCTGGGCACGGACGGATGGACCAAACCTCCTTGGGACGGACGGATGTACGCATGAACATGAGCATGAGAGAGTAAAGGCTTCTGCCTTAATATTGGTCACGTTTGTCCAGAAATCTTAATTGTTACTTGCGGCCCATACTTTCCCTTCTGCATTTTCAGTGGATCAGGGGCGAGAAGTGGCGGGCTTGCCCAATTTCTCTGGCACATAGTCAATAGGAAAATTTGCGTACGTAGGACGGCTGAATTTCGACGTAACTTCACCATATAATACTTCTATGTAATAAAGGCCCACCCTGCAACATAAGTCAGGGTCGGAAAGGTTGGGAACAGTTTGCAAAAATAAAACCCTGTGGAAACAAAGTAAGGATGTGGTCCTTCATGCACAGTTGCACAGTTCCCTTCGGTGCCGTACTTTTCGACTATCTAAGCGTGCTCTGCGCGCCGTTTTGAGACTGAGGTAAGCGTTGAAGAAAACGGCAACATTGTGGTTACAAACATCTCCCGCTAAAGGGAACCATGTGTGGATGCGAAGCAGCGGGGATATTGTTATCTTGAGCGGGAGAAACATCGACTCTCTCGTTTCACGGCACCGGCCCGGGCACTCATCGCGGTGCTGCATAGGAGAGAGAATGAGGCGCGCGCGCTCCGTCATTTTCATACCGCGGAACTACCGTGGCGCCCCCCAGCGGAGTATGCAGCTGTCGCACCACCTGTCGTGCGCGCCGCTCCGTAGAGGATTCCTAGAGGAGAGAACGGGGGGGGGGGGGACCGTAGGAGAGGAGAGAGAGAGGGGACGTGCATGCGCTATGGGAAGCGGGAGCAGCTTCGTACAGTAGAGGACTCCTAGAGGAGAGAGGGGGAGAGGACGCGCATGCGCTGTGGGGATGTGGGACGCGGGAGCCGCTCCGTAGAGTATAGGATTCCTACAGGAGATAAGGGGAGGGGACGCGCATGCGCTGTGGGGGGGTGTGGGACGCGGGGCCGCTCCGTAGAGTAGAGGATTCCTAGAGGAGAGAAAGGGGGTGAGCGTGGCAGAGGAGAGAGGGGAGGGAACGCGCATGCCCTGTGGGGTGTGGGACGCGGGAAGGAGTATAAGATGCTTCGCATCTAAAAAAAATTGCCCCATCTACCGCTAAAGGGAACCATGTGTGGATGCGAAGCAGGGGGAGATGTTTAGCTTGAGCAGGAGAAACGTCGCCGCTCCCGTTTCGCGGCAGCGCCCTGAGCGCTGATCGCGGCGCTGCACAGGAGAGAGAATGAGGCGCGCGCGCTCCGTCATTTTCATACCGCGGAACTACCGTGGCACCCCCCAGCGGAGTATGCAGCTGTCGCACCACCTGTCGTGCGCGCCGCTCCGTAGAGTAGAGAATTCCTAGTGGAGAGGAAGGGGGGAGCGTAGGAGAGGAGAGAGAGGGGGGAGGGGACGCGCATACGCTGTCGGGGTGTCGGAAGCGGGAAGGAGGGACGCACAAACCCCCGCAAGCACATGCAAGCAAGATCAAGGAATGGAGTCAAACTGGGCGAGAGACACCACCGGTAGTGCGTGTTATTAACTGCTTGCACCCACCAGCCTAGCCAATGCTAAGCAGCCGCTCTGTGCTCTCGGCCATGACTCTCTTGACTGTGGTGGTGGTTGACGGCCTTATTGTACTACAGTGAGCTGGTTCGCATAGTTGGTGGTTCCCTACTTCATGAAAGTGGCCGGACGCCGGACGCGGGACGCGGGACGCGGGAAGGACGGGCACAGACCCCGCCATAAGATGCTTCGCATCTAAAAAAAAAAAAAAAACAAGGAGTGGCCGGGGTTATCCACAAAGAAATCCAAGCATCTCCATGAAGTGAATCATGACAAGTAGGCGAAGCTTTGGGTATCGTATGGGTGAGTAACCGTATGTTACCCGAGCGTTGCCCCATATAATGTATAATGAGTGACACAAAGTGATATAAAGAGTCGACGACAAAGCTACGTCCTAAGGTCCATAATGTCTACGTTGAAGAGGGTTTGACTATTATGACCGTCTGGGCATGACTTGAATAACCTGAAAATCCCGTCGCGTACGTCGTCAAACTTATTTCTCCAGGCACGTGTCGCTCATACCCGTATACCACGGGCCGTGGTATGCGGATATGCGCCACAGGAGTTTAACAATCTATATCTACCCACGAAAGGCGTGGACACACATTGGTAATTTTAAAGCGACAGCGTTAAGAAAAGCTGACATCGGCAGCGTTGACGCGACAAATCCAAAGAATAGAAATCGGAGTACCAGCAGGAATCGAACCTGAGCTTTCTGCGTGGAAATCAAGTATTCTACCACAGAGCCACGTCAGGTCTCAAAACTGCTTTGGAAAAAGACCCTATGCAGGGGTAATGTTGCTGAAACGTCAATTGTGGTTGCAGTGCTGGCTGTCTAATTAAAAAACATGGCTGATCCCTCTGTCAAAGGAATCGGTATAACACGAAAGTGAAACGTGCATTCACATAAGTAGTTGAGCGTTTATTGTGCATTGTTTCGCCACAAGGGAGAAGGAATCAATGCCGCAGCAACAAATTGTAATGTGACGTGAAGAACGGCAAGCAGCTCGAAACATGCAGCGCGCACCTCAAGCAGAAAGGACGCACGAAATGAGCATACACAAGACGAGCACGGACTAACTTCACAGCTCGACATTTAAAGCGCGCTGCTCTAACACAAAGACGCACGAAACGAACGCACAAGCATACACAGAACGAGCGCGAACAACTGCCACAATTACTTCGTTTGTATAAGCGGCGCGATCCATTCGTAAACGCGGCCGCTGCGGCGAACGAAGCGACCTTCGTGCACTCTTCAGCCACTGTAACTTCAAAGCAAACTTGCGGTGGAAGCACAAGGCGTGCGAAGCGCCCGAATGCCCCGATCAGGAGATAAGTGCGCGCGTACCAGCGACCACGCCCCGTGGAGGCGCACGCTCATCCCAGCGAGAGGCGCGACGACCTTTTAGAGCGCGCGCTCCGTGACACCTTCGCGCCATCTCGCTAGTGATGACGAAAACGCGCTGAAGTTGAGGAGCTCTGAGGACTGCCAACGGTATATGGTGTGTATAAATAGCTTGCCGTTAGCAAGCTGAGGAACGTACGCTCCCGTAGCCGAGTGGTTTCGCGCCGCGCGCTGACGAGCGAGAGGTCGTAGGTTCGACGCCCGGCAACGAAACTTTTTCTTCTAATTTTTCTTTGATCTCATTATGTTAGTTTATATTTTACAACGTCATATCCGTGACGGAAATACGTCAGAGGAGCCGTGGTGGACCCCGGCATAAAACAATTTCGTGTTAAAAAAACATTACATACGTACTCCTATGATACAGGAGTCGTGTCGGGTTAACGCCAGTTGTATACATAAGCGCCATCCACTGTAGTTGGTTTACGTAGCCCTATCCACGGCTACCATACTTGCAAGCACAAGCTCTACATATCAGCTTACCGCTTCTGGTGCTGGCAATACGCGTGTTTCTGTTGGCACCGTTACACAGCAGTGAACAAGCGGTTATATGAAACATATGCGACTGTTCAACATATGTCAGTGTGTGCAACATTTGTACATAACTTTAGCTTAATTTCATAACGTTTCGCCTAATAAAAAAAATTACAGCCGAGTCACCCTGTCTCCGCATGCTTCGCATAAAATCGATTACAATGGTACTTGGGATCTGCCTAATTTCTTTTGTCTTACAAATGTTTCGACTATACTGTACGTTACCCGAGCATTGCCCCATATAAAGTACACAGGGGTCTGCTGTTAAAGGGACCGACAACTGATTTTTCTCGACCCATTTTTTTTACGGTGCGACAGAAAGCTCACTCTTCGTAGGGTTTGTATAGCTGCAGTAGTTAATCCCAAAAGCACGTAGTTATTTTACAAGAAGTATTTTTTTTTATTTGAAGGGCTCTAAACACAGATGTACCTTTCCTCCAGCAACGCTGAGAATTGATAGCGATGCCGCCAGCCCTATTCGCGATTTGTGGAAGCTGTCGTCGTTCTGCTTTCGCAGGACTTACTGTAAGTGTGCTTCACCACCTTTGTTTTGAGCTTTTCAACTATTTTTGAAAATAACAAGCGGCTACAATGAGATGATGTGGCATTATACACCTTCCCTGCATTTGTACCGCGTTGCGTGCGCCTGCGCCCAGGGTTGCCTGCGCCTGTGTCATGGGTGGCTTGTCCCGGCGTCGTTACTCTCTTGATGCACGAGCCAAGCCAAGTCACCGAAAACGTCACTATGCATATGCACGGCCACGCCGAGCAGCAGTGCACGTCATTTCTGAGAGGAAGTGTAGGTAGCAAAATTATGTCGGTCAAAAATCTTAGCGACCTGCAAACTGCGTGCATGGTTGCATGAGCACGCTGAAAACTTGCTCAAGACGAGCTGACGAGCATGGTATCATTACGTCACGCGAAGGCAGCGCCGCTTTAATGCTTAGTACTAACGCAGGCCTATGTGTACATTTTTATGGGGTAATATCTTTCAATATAAAGAAACGAACAATATTTCAATACCAACAGAAAGATCCTCGACCGTCTACTGCAATCAACGGTCACGTGACAAGGTACATCGAATCGTTCATGTATTTGCCACCAGAGGCGCCAAAGGTCATTTTTCGACTCGTTCGATGAAGAAATAAAAAGTCACAGTTTCGCCACAAGGCGAAGCAATGAATGCGATCGCAACAAATTGGAATATCAAGCGACGAATGGCAAGCAGGTCGAAACGTGCAGCGCGCTGCTCACGCACACATGACGCACGAAAACAAAACGCACAGGATGAGAGCGAACTAAAAACATTCACAGCTCGACACTTAACGCGCTGCTCAACCAAAAACGACGCACGAAACGTATTCACAGGTACAGACGAGCGCGAACTAAAAAGTGTCACAGTTGTTACTTCGCTGTGTTTGAAAAGCGTGCTCTTTTCGCAAACGGGGGGGACTGCAGCGAGCGATGTGACCTTCGCGCGCCTGGTAACTACAACGCTATCGTTCCGCTGAAAGCCCCATCCTCCACCACCGCGAGATAAGCGCGCGCGCCCACGGGCATCTACCCCCCCCTCACCTTCGGGTGAAGCGCGCCGGAGAGCTAGGAGCGCCTGAGAGCGCGCGTCGCGACGAACGCCGGGGCACCCAGCTACAGTGGCTAGAATAGGGGAAGTGTGAAGACCGCGCCGCCTGCACTGACGCTCTCCACCGATGCCTCAACCGGCGCTGCCCAGGTGGCGCTGGCTGTAGCTTACACGTCGCTCACTCGGCTCGCTGCCATGCTCGCTGCTATGTCAAGGCTGATTTGTGGCCGATATGGTTTTGTTGTTGCCGCAAATTGTGATGTGCGCGTAAGTGCCTCATATATGAATGAACTTCGCGGCAGATATTAAACATTATAACTGTATGATATGATCGTACGCGCAATACCATAGTGAAGCTTTACATCGATCGCAAACATCGCCGCCAGCTAAGCTTGCCACAGCTTCGCGATCGTTCCTTGGTGCCGAGGGATGTAAAAGATGATCTTTTTCTTTGTGGGGGGGGACTGCCAGTTCAAAAGGTTACAAGCAACCTCAAGAAGCACGACAAAAAGCTACTATGATACTGACATCAATTCGCTTCATGTTGTCATACTTACATTTGCATGAGGTAGTTTTTCAGGACTTATTTTGCGTATTTAACCTGGAAATATTTTTCAATCAACTGCACAGAAAATCAGAGAGCATTTTGCTCTTCTCAAAGATTTTATTAGGGGTTGGGAACATCAAAGTAGGGCAGGGTGGTGCACATCACATCGTCCTTCGAAGCTTCAGGTGCTTCGATCTTTCTCTTGCAGAACTTCTCTGTTTGTTCAGAGATTTTGTGTAGAAGTGTAGCCGTGTAAGCACGAAAAACTTGATCATGTTGCTCGTTAGGTCTTCCTTGTGTAAGTCGCAGCCTACAGGTGGTACGGCCTTCATTGAGTTAAGAAGCTCAAATATCGTGTCTCTTTGGAGTTTATTCCAACTGAACCACAACGTAAATGTGTCCTCCAGAGCCTCGGTGAACGAAAACAGTTCTGGTGAAGGATACAGGAGCCCTCCAATATCACAGAACGCTGTGAATGACGCAAGATTCTTATCTGTGTTGTCATGAGATGTGAGCAGCTGCTCAAAACAATCCCGGCATTTTGTTGCCAAAACTTTCCTCCGTGCCACATAGCCGGCCAAATAGTACACCAGTCTCGCATCACTCATTTGCACTGGGTAAACGTGGTCAGAAAGGAGAGTTGAAGACTGCAACACACTTGAAGCTTCGTCCAAGTTTCCAGTGTCCAGTAAATCGTCTACATGGTTGGCCACTTCGTCAGTTCCAACTAGTGACGTAAGTGTGCCACCTGCACAGTTGCCCGTGTCTGGAGCTTTTACCAAATTGTAAAAGCTTAGGGAATTCACGGCAGTAAGGAACTGGGTTGATGTGGGGTGGTCATTGCACCCAGATAACTGACGAATTATCCCGAATAGCTTTTCGATCGGATCTTGACTGAGACGTGAAGTCAACAAATATTTGTACTGCACTTCCTCTGACAGGTATGTTAAAAGTTCCAAAGTGCCTTGAAGAGTTACTCTTAAACCTTCTGCAGTGCTAGCAGACAAAAAGCCCGCTTTGGTAGGTCCAGTGCAGGCTTCCCAACGGTCTAAGTACGCTAGAGCATCTCGCAGTACTCTCTCCTGTTCAGAATTTTTTCTTAGTGCAGTTGAAGGCACTCTTGATGTCATTACGACGATTAGCTTTTCCATGAAGCGAACAAATTGTTCTGTTGCTTCTCTATGTGAGCATGACTTTGAGATTGCTTCTTTGTATAAGAAAAGCCCGCGTGTAACCTCAAGGCTGAAAAGATGAAAAGCATAATTAACTTTCATTTTTTCAAAGTTGTTAGGGTTCAAGTGCACTTGTGTAATCTTTGGCATAGCTTTCAACGTTGTAGCACATTTGTCCAAGTCGTGAGCTATCCTGATTGGCCGAACATCAACATGTCCATCTGGTGTTTTATAGCCATTTTTGATAAAGCCATTCCTGATGCACTTTACCAGGTGTGGAAAGTCAGACACAAAAAAAAGCCGCCTCTTGACATCAGTTGGATGAGGTGCTGAAGGCTTGATGGCTGATGCTGAACCAGATATGCCAAATCGATGCCACATTGCACGGTTCCAAGATGCTCCATCTGATGTCACATAGTCTACCCTGAGGCCAGCATTCTCTGCCAGGACAACTGCTTCCAAAATGATTTTGGAAAGCAGTGGAGCTTTCACATTGCCTCTAGACGCAAATACCCCCAAGATTTGGTGCCATGAACCCGACAAAGGTTGGAACATTATCACAAGGCCATGATCACATGGAACACTTTTGTCAGCCTCAGGAGTGAAAGAACCAAGGTCCACAAATCCGTCAACTTTTCCACTTCCCCGCTGAACACCAAAGTTTTCTGCAAGTTTCATTTCATCAATGATGGGTCCACCATGACGTTCGAAGTCTCCCATATTAGCAGTCTTCTTAGAAATGCTTGAAAGGACACATTTATTGAAACCAAAGCATGTGTCGTACTTCTTCATGAATGCTCTGAGGCATGTACGACTTGGCAGCACAAGGATTTTCTCTCTACGCACATGCTCATAAAGTCGCGGGCTCTTCATGTGCATAATGACACACTCCAACATCCACTCTGGGCTGTAGCGCATACCATTTAGGGACTTGCGCCTTGCAGCTTCAAAACACTGCAATATAGCATTTTTCTGTTTGGGTGGGAGCTTGTCTATTTTGCTGAAGAGTGCAGCTTCTTCAATTTCTTGATTCTCTAATGCCAGTTGTGCAATAGTCTGGTCGAGAGTCTTCACCTTGTTTCTAAGGCGGCGCACTGTCTGAGTTTTAGCTTTAAGCTTTGTTGCACGGGTCAGTTTGTCTGCTGCTTTCTTCTTTCGGTACCTCTGATTGACAAGGAGCTTCCTCAAGTACTTGCAACTGATGCAGCACCTTTCATCTTCACTTGGGGTCCCTTTACATTTGTGATGGTAGAGATTCCCATTCCACACCTTTAAGTTCTTACCAGATAATGCAAACCGAAACTCGCACAACAAGCTCGCCCCTGAACACACTGGCATGACATCAACAGCCTGCAGAAGATCAGCTGGTTCACATGGCGCATTCATCGAAATCTTTACACCACGCACAAATACTTCATGTGTTATGGCACTTCCACTGGCACAAAATGTAACAAGTTTCTCTGCGTGAAGGAGGCTCATGTCCGAGCTGGGCGTGCACAAGCTGTAGGCGACATTTAGCGGATCCTCACTAAATACGTGCCTTCCCCACCGATTTGAAGGAAGCGGAACGTCTTTGCAGTCGTAAACAGGCGCAGTTGGAAGTTCGGGTGGCTCCGATCCATTGTGCGGCTGCTCCCGGTCGTCGTCCTTTCGACGTCTTTTCTGCGGAATCACAAGCGGCGGGCATGACCTCTCCTTGGGGTTTCTTTTTCGCGCCACAGGTTTCGAGAGGTAGAAAGGCGCATTAGGGAAGATCGTTGGGACGGCATGCGGCAAAAGTACAGGCCTAGCCCTGTCCAAACGCACTACCTCACCGTTAATAACGTGCTCGAAGTGGCGGGAGATGAACTGCTGATCGAAGTGGAGCTCGCAGACGGCAGCGTTCTTTTCCAAAGGCTTGTCCGCTCTTGGTATGTTACGCTGCCACTGCTGGAATAAGTGGTCGTCTTTCGGGACTCCAAACAACGAAAACTTCTGCTTGCACGATTTGTACCCAGTTGAGCATCTGGGCACAAAACAGTGGCTCTGACGCCTGCTCATGGCACACACTCCGCAAAAGGCATCACGTAAACACGATGAGACTGTCCGACCAGCAAACGCAGCACGAAAGAACACGTTAACAGCCAAAAAAGCACGTTCAACCGGAGAGTCGCAGCGTTGAACAACGTGCTCAGCCTGAGAGCCTGACGTGTATACGACAGCGCGCGCCACCTAGCGAAAACATCGGAAGACGGCGTCACTACCTCCCATAGGAGCCGCTTGGCGGTGATCACACTTCTAGTATTCTAGCCACTGTAACCCAGCCAAGCCCCGCCGAGCGCGGCCTTTGCGCCATCTCGCTGGTAATGCTGAAAACACGCTGAAAACTCGCTGTATATAAATAGCTCGTCGTTTGAACGTTGAAGGACGTTCGCCTTCGCGGCTGAGAGGTTAGCGCCGCGCGCTGCAAAGCGAGAGGTCCCTGGTTCAATGCCGCGCGTCGGAAACATATTTGTGAATTATTTTTCTTCGAGGTTTTTATAAATATATAGATACAGATACATATACGGGGCATGACGCCGACGCCGACGGCGAAAACCATCCGAGAGTGTTCATATAATTGCTATCGCAATAAAATGTAAATCCACCTCTCACGAGAAAAACAGGGTTGGTTTGAGTCAGTGCGGCGCACGATCTTTCCGTCAGTGGAGTCATCTCTGTTCATGTTCTGGGCAGTTGTCGGTCCCTTTAAAGGGAACATCGGAACGCGTGGCGTCCGCTCGGCGCCACCGCCAGCCGGCGGCTACAACAAGTTTAGCGCAGGCGCAATGCTCTCTGTCAGGGGAGCTATTTCGTTGTCCGATACCATGTGCTGCCGCGCGTCGAATCGTCGTGAAGCGAACAGTTCACGAGACGAAAGCACACCGCACACGGTGCTCACTGCGCCTGCGCGGAACTCGTTGCAGCGGCTGGCCGGCGGTGGCGCCGAGCGGCCGTCACGAGTAGAGTTCCTGTATATGCTACCTTTAGGTAGCAGAGTTGCGCATCTGTTTTAGATGCGAAGCATCTTATGCTCGGGGCTCTGTCCCTCCCGCGTCCCCCGTCCGCCGTCCCCCCGTCCCCCGTCCCGCGTCCCGCGTCCGGCCACTTTCATGAAGTAGGGAAGCGCCCATTATGCGAACCAGAACACTGTAGTACTATGAAGGCCGTCAACCCTAACACAGCCATCAGAGTCATGGCCAAGAACACAGAGAGGCTGCTTAGCAATGGCTAGGCAGGTGGTGTCTGTCGCCCTGGTTGTCCCCATTCCTTGAGTCATGGCCGAGAGCACAGAGAGGCTGCTTAGCAGTAGCTAGGCAGGTGGTGTCTGTCGCCCAGGTTGACCCCATTCCTTAATCTTGCTTGCATGTGTTTGGAGGGGGCTTAGTCCGTCCCACACCACCACAGCGCGTGCCGTCCCCCCTCTCTCTCCTACGCTCACCCCCTTTCTCGCCTCTAGGAATCGTCTACTCTACGGAGCGGCCCCCGCGTCCTCTCCCCCCTCTCTCCTCTAGGAATACTCTACTCTACGGAGCGGCTCCGGCGTCCCACATCCCCAGAGCGCATGCGCCTCCTCTCCCCCTCTCTCCTCTTGGAATCGTCTACTCTACGGAGCGGCTCCCGCGTCCCACACCCCCCACAGCGAATGCACGTCCCCTCTCTCTCCTCTCCTACGGTCGCCCCCCGTCCCTCTAGGAATCCTCTACGGAACGACAGGTGGTGTGACAGCTGCATACTCCGCTGGGGGCGCCACGGTAGTTCCGCGGTATGAAAATGACGGAGCGCGCGCACCTCATTCTCTCTCCTGCGCAGCGCCGCGATGAGCGCCCGGACCACTGCCGTGAAATGAGAGCGGCGACTTTCCTCCCGCTCAAGCTAATTATCTCCCCGCTGCTTCGCATCCACACATGGTTCCCTTTAGCGGGAGATGGGGAATTTTTTTCCAAACGCCGCTAGCAACCATGCCCTGCGGAGAAGCTGACGCACAGGCTGCACCCGGAAAACATGGCTGCGCCGCCGAAAGCGGTTGCTGTCCACCTAGAATCTAGCAAGTCACCGTCGTGCGCTCTGTAGCCCGTTAGCTACGAACTGGTGTTTTTATTTGCTTTAGATTGATGTCCTTAAGCTTCGACAGCAAAGTATTTACGTCGACTCGGCGCCGTTTTCGAAAAACGTGCTGAAATAATCGATGCTGTAGGCTTAGCGAGTGGCGTTGGGTGCTCCCGGAAGCTCGGAGGACATATATTACGTGTTTGTCAGTTGTTCTTTATCCTGCATAGCTGGCGCCACTTGACGTGGCGGCAGCGGCGGCGCATGTTTTCGGCATTTTCGGCTCTACGATAGGCCTTTTCGTTACCGGATAGTCTAAAAAAAAACTCCCCATCTCCCGCTAAAGGGAACCATGTGTGGATGCGAAGCAGCGGGGAGATAATTAGCTTGAGCGGGAGGAAAGTCGCCGCTCTCATTTCACGGCAGTGGTCCGGGCGCTCATCGCGGCGCTGCGCAGGAGACAGAATGAGGTGCGCGCGCTCGGTCATTTTTATACCGACGTATACCGTGGCACCCCCAGCGGAGTATGCAGCTGTCACACCACCTGTCGTGCGCGCCGCTTAGTATTGGATTCATTGAGGAGAGGACGGGGTACTGTAGGAGAGGAGAGAGGGGACGTGCATGCGCTGTGGCGATGTGGGACGCCGGAGCTGCTCCGTAGAGTAGAGGATAACTAGAGGAGAGAGGGGGGAGAGGACGCGCATGCGCTGTGGGACGCTGGAGCCGCTCCGTTGAGTGGAGGATTCCTAGAGTAGAGAAAGGGGGTGAGCGTAGGAGAGGATAGGGGGACGCGCATGCGCTGTGGGAGGTGTGGGACGCTCCGTAGAGTAGAGGATTCCTAGAGGAGAGGAAGGGGTGAGCGTAGGAGAGAGAGGGGACGTGCATGCGCTGTGGTGCTGTGGGACGGACTAAGCCCCTCCAAACACATGCAAGCAAGATCAAGGAATGGGGTCAACCTGGGCGACAGACACCACGTGCCTAGCCATTGCTAAGCAGCCTCTCTGTGCTCTTGGCCATGCCTTAAGGAATGGGGTCAACCTGGGCGACAGACACCACCTGCCTAGCCATTGCTAAGCAGCCTCTCTCTGCTCTCGGCCATGACTCTCATGACTGTGATAGGGTTGACGGCCTTCATATCACTACAGTGTTCTGGTTCGCCTAATGGGTGTTTCCTACTTCATGAAAGTGGCCGGACGCGGGACGCGGGACGGGGGGACGGGGGACTGCGGACGGGGGGACGCGGGAGGGACAGAGCCCCGAGCATAAGATGCTTCGCATCTAAAACAGATGCGCAAACAGATGCACGTCGACTGGCGATCGACGACAGGCTTAAGCAAGTCGCTTGCAAAAACAGAGTGCGGCTTCGCCGCATAGCTATGGTTGCTAGCGAGGCAAGATGGCGGACCTATGCGCAACTCTGCTCCCGTAGGGAGCATATACACATAGGCGTGCGCACGAGGGGGGGGCAGAGGGGGCGGCCGCCCCCCCTAGTCACCTAAGAGAGGGGGGCGCAAATTCTGCCCCATACATTGACTTAACAGGGAGGGGGGGCGCTGCGATGAAACTTCGCCCCCTCCTGCCCCCCCCTGAAGGGGAACGCTGCGCACGCCTATGCATATACAGGAACTCTAGTCACGAGCTCCGTTGTTCTCTTTAACAGTGGACCCCTGTGAACATTGAGTGACATAAAGGGACATAAAGAGTCGACGACAAACCTAGGTCCTAAGGTCCATAATGTCTATGTTGAAGTCGCCGACTAGCATAAAGGGTTTGTGCTTGCTTGTAGGTGTTTTATATTGCTGTGCAGCAATTATGACCTATATTATCTACTGTTAAACTTTTTTTGTGTCTCAGATATAGCACGTAACCCGTGCATTCCCGAGCGTTGCCCCATATAATACAGCCGAGACAACAGACAGCAGACAAGCCTCGCCCTTAACCCTTTCATCTGTGGATTTTTAATTTGCTTGTTTTCCTAGTAGGACCTCAGAAGACCACTAACAAAAAAATTACACCATCTCCCGCTAAAGGGAACCATGTGTAGATGTGAAGCAGCGGGCGCTAACGCTTACACTGGCGGTGGCGTTGACGCTGGCGCTATCGCAGCGTTGCGCAGGAGAGAAAACTGAGGAGGCGCAAAGCACGCAGTGATGGAGCGGTGTTTCTTACTGGAACATGCCAATCGCTGCTAATGGGCAATGAGAGACAGAAGACTCCGACTCTACACAGAGACCCGCAGTGCGCTTTTAGTTAACGCGCACGCTGCGAATTTTTATTGTTCAACAACGCACAGGAGAAATCTCCCACCGGCACCACCTTGGAGGTCAAGATCCATTGCCATATATACGGGATGGACAGTGAACGGTTGTGCAACGCGAGCGGTCGGTTTTTTCAACCAAGAAACTCGCTAGCAGACGCTGCCTGCGTCGGCGTCGCGCGGCGAGAGAGGGCGGAAGCGTAGGAGAGGAGAGAGAGGGGGGGACGCGCATGCGCAGTGGGGTGTGGACGCTGTGGGCAGGGATCCCTAGAGGAGAGAGGGGGGAGCGTAGGAGAGGTGAGAGAGGGGGGGACGCGCATGCGCAGTGGGAGCGCGCGCAGGGATGCCTAGAGGAGAGAGAGGGGGAGCACAGGAGGGGAGAGAGGAGGGGAGGCGCATGCGCAGTGAGGGTTTGGTTGCCGCGGGGAGGGATGCCTAGAGGAGAGAGAGGGGGGAGAGGAGGTTTTTTTATTTTTATTTTTTTTTGAAAGGGTCTGCGCATGCGCAGTAAGGGAGGCCACGCCGCACACCACCACCGGATTAAGCTTCGCCATAAGATGCTTCACATCTAAAAATTGAGCCAGTGGTGCAAGTATTTGTGGATTAATGAACATGGCGTCAAATTAGGTCATCAGGGCTCAATGGTTGTGAAATGAGAAAAATGGCTTCTTAATTGCTGCTACACACTAGAGTACACAAAATCTGAACCAACGTCTCATTCGGCAGTGTGAGAGTCTGAAACAGCTTCAGTACTTCGTCCCCAAAAATGGTGCTTACCCGCCTCAGCTTATCCGCCTTCGCATCACCCATGACTTCGGTCAAGCTTCTTCTTTGTGGCTCCCATCTCCGCAAGCGTGCCACAGTTTTGTTGTCGATCGCAGTGGGGATCATTGAAGAAGAATTCCCCTAAGATTGAGCAGTTTTGGTTTCATTTCCGAGTTGCTATAGGAAATGTGGGGTGGTGTCAATTGACACTTCCAGGGCCGAAAGGGTTAAGGTGCTTCGCCCCTAAACCACCAGGTAATCACACAGATTCCCGCTCTTCGGGCAATTGCTCCAGTTGTTTCATCAGCCACCTCTGACGTCAATCTGGTGATTGGCAACAGTTCGCCAGGCACCGCCCGGCCAGACGTTAAGCGACTACAGCGTTCGCTTGGTAGCTTGAAAGCCAATAGTGTTTTGGTCTGTGTTGCTTCGCGTTGGTCGCTAGTTTTTTCGAGACACAAAGAACACCGTTTACCTTGAATTGAAGAATCGGAACATCTTTTTGTACACGTGGCCACATTCTGGCATGCACACTTGCCTCTGTCCAGCATTTAGAAACGGAGAGACTGTCAATGCTTTCTGTTTTAGCTGAAGACATATAGAGTGTAGAATGGACGTAATAATAGTAATAATATTTGGAGTTTTACGTGCCAAAACCATGATGTGATTATGACGCACGTCATCGCGGATGGCTTCGGAAGTTTGAACCATCTGATATTCTTTAACCTGCACTGATATCGCATATTACACGGGCCTCTACAAGTTCACCTCCATCAAAATGCGACCGCAGCGACCCGGAAAGAACTCCCGCGACTAAGCAGGCAGTACAATGCCGAAATGTAGTACAGCGGTGGAGCAGTAGCCTGCCGGTTGCGGACAGCTTGCACCTGCACGTGATAAGAAAAATGAAGAACTATGCTTAACAGTATAATGCGAAAAATAAATATGGGTACCAATGCTTGAAGTGTGATCGGCATTTATTTCATTCGATAATGCAGAGAGGCCTCTCTTTCTTAGTCGAACTGAAGAAGGCACTCAGGTTTTACGCATATCAGACTGATAAGAGACCTAACTGGAATGACCTTTGGGATCCTCAGGATTGTTGGTGCCAAGGTATGCAGCAACTTGTATGTGTACCTGCGACAATAACAGAAAATGTTGCACGAATAGTTCTCTAGACTGTCTTTACAGCAGCAGTACTATGTTTCTTTTCAGAAAAGTTGCAGGCGAATGAAGAAGTAGAAGGGTAAAGCAGTGTCATGTTTGATGTAAGATTTGGTCGATGCGGTGCTATGAAAGTCTTAAGTAGTGGTGGGACTCTACGTACGGAAAGAAATTGCCCTATAAAGGTTTATTGAACTAAGACAGGTGTTCCAGGCAACCTGTCCAACCTGTCTCAACCTATTCTAGTTTACTGAACATATATGACATTATGAGCGCTGTTGTGGCTGTGTTCTTGGCAATGCATTCACTTGGTGTGTGCTTAAGTGTTCATGCGCACAACTTGCACTAAGGATGTTCACTCATGCGTTATAGCAATACGGTTGAATCACAATGTCACAAAAGCATTGCGATCACAAAAAGAAATTGCCAGGGCGTCCAGCGCTGTGGCATATGTTTTAACGTGGTGATTGCCCATCCAAGTATGAGTGTCTAGCCAAGGCTTATACGGTAAACTAGGTCTTTGAAGTGTAAGGTGATTTTGCCTGCCACACCGTACCGAGAATGAATCGGTCTACGCCACACACATACCTGTTCCGGTTCTTCAAGTTCTCACCAGCTCTCTCGAATGAATGATCAATAGATCTTCACAAGCCATAAGCTGGTTTTAACACGTGAAGCTCGATTTACATCAGAACGTATTTGCTGTTTTGAAAGCACTGTCGCAGGGCAACATACTCTTGTAGAAACGTATTGTAGAGTAAAGTTGCGTAAGGAACGTGGGCTAGGGGTGACGGAACAGAAGGAAAATATGATGCAGGTGTCGCCGTTGCGAATAGCTGGAGACGAAAGTAACGCCAGCGCAATCAGTTCTTGTTCTCTTCAGTATCGTTTACAGGATGAAAAATGCATCAGTGCGAATTGCTCATGAATCTGCACAAACACACGCACAGAATTCGTTTGTGCTATACGGGCATGTATAGTAGTGTTTGATACGTTCCCAAAAAGATCCCGAGTTGTTGGGAGGGGCAGTTTTGTTCGAGCTGCTCGGTACTGACGACTAGCAGCGCCGAATGGAGCAGCCACAGCCGGGAGCTTTCAGATATTCCTTCGGTTGTTTCTTTTCCCGCATTCACGCAATGCAGAAGCACAAGCTATAAGCCTTATGCGCACCGTATTGCTCCGAAGGGAGAGTCAGGCTGTGTGCGGTCGCCTGCCCATCAATGGAGTATCGATCGGGCAGATACAGCAATATGCAGCAGTCTTCGATACTGCATGCGCCCGCGCCGCGCGCAGTCGTCATTTCCTCTTGCTCATCATCGTGCGCCTTCCAGATGAAGATTGCTTTTCCTTGAGGAAGAGCTCCAAGAAGAAGGGTGTGGCGAGTTTGGGCTTGCGGGGTCATTGGGAAGACGACAATGTTCGGCTGCAGATGGTAATTTTCGGTACCGCGGATTGCCGTTGGATTCTCGTTTATTTAGTGACGAAATCCCGCTAACTGTCATTTTCCTTGGCGTGCTGTTGATCTTCCATAACATTGTTCGATGCAGGAAATTTTTTAACGGCAACAAAATTACTATTCTGTGAGGTCACGCTGTAGAATCTAAATGGTTATACAATTACAAAACGGCAAGACATGTACAAGGCTGATAGTATTAGCTGTTGGAGTTTTGAAGGCCTAAAATCACGGTATGATTATGAGGAACACCGTAGTGGACGGCTTCGGAAATTCCGATCATCTGAGGCTATTTAACATGCACCTAAATCCAAGCACACGGCCCGCTAGAGTTATCCCTCCATCAAAATTCTCCCGCTGCGGCTGGCTTTCGATCCCGCGACCTTCAGTTGAGCAGTTGGTCGCCATAAGTTAACCACTAGACCACTGCGGCGCGTAGAAGGCTCAGTAAAGCTTGTGACATTTCCCCGAAAGTCTACAATAAACAGAAGCATACATAATAACACTAACGCATCGCCTTTGAAAAAAAAAATGGCACACATCTCCCCTAAAGGGAACCCTGAGTAGTAATGCAAAGCAGCCAATGTCTTTTATTCATCATCGTGTATGACTTTAGGCTCAGGAGACCATTTTCCCTTGAATATAACGGCCTTGTGGTCTATAAAGTGTAAAGTTATGGGATCATGCCGCAAGGGTTGTAGTTTAAAGTTTGAGAAGGTGATGTCTATGCACGTTCCCCTGATGGTAGTGTGGTGTTTGTAATCGTACGAAATGCACCGGAGAGCGTAACGGGACACCATGTGGGTGCTCCGCGTACTAACGGCTACGGCGCACAACGATGGGGGGGACAGGCCTCATTCATAAGCTGCTTCGCATCTAAAAAAAAGAATTATCGGGTTTTTCGAGCGAAGACCACAATATGGTCATGAGGCAAGCCTTAGTGCAGAACACTCTATTATTTCTGTTCAACTGAAGTGAATATCCGACCTGCACCTACATCTAAGCGGACAAGTGTCCTCGGATTTCACCGTCATCGAAATGCCGCACGGGTGGCTGGGAGTCGAACCCACGCCCTCGAGCGTTGACTTCTAGCGTTATATTTCACAAATGTACTGCAATGATTGGAGGGAGTTTTATAAAAGCTGCGGGGGAATGGCTTCACCTGCTCCCAACCTCGACGAAACTTCAAGGCAGGGATATCTGTTAAAATTAATCAAAACCGAGCAAAAAATGAATGCATTTAACAGGCGGTCATTGTAACAGAACAGCGTTTATTACTTAACGAGACCTGAAAGACAAAAAATCGCAATGTGTGCACGGAACCATAACAATACGTGGAAGAGAGGTCAGTGACCACAACGTCTGCCGACTTTTTAAAGCTGCACTACCACCGCGACAAGCTTGCAATGATGTTTGAAATAAGTCACGAGCTGCGTCACTCTATATGCTAATAAATTTCGGATCTCTCCAACGGGAATGCTGCGCGCACCTAGATGGTCTGTTGGCATACGGAATGAAACATATGCCTTTGCCTCCCGTAACTCGTCACAACAAATGTCGCCGTCGTAATATTGCGCTGAGTTGTTATGCTGATCGCCGCGGAACCTGCTACCGGGAGGGAACAAACGTCGAAATGACGAATGCGCCTCACGTCAGAGCAACACGGGTACCAATTATGCAGCACGCTGTTCCGCAGTTTCACTGAAGAATCTGAGTGGTAAATGGCTTTTAATATACGCAGAGTCCGGCCTAGTTAAGCCAGAGACGTTATTAGTCTCTCGACAGTCAAAATTTATTCTCGCCGGGGACCACCCTTTCTATTTTTTTTGTCTCTATGTGTGTTCGATTCGATTCAATAAGTCTTTCTACGATGAGGTACGCAACGTTTTCGGACGACTCATTCCTTTTTATTTGTGCCAGACGTTGAACCTTGCAGGGCCGTACACGAAAACGGATTGCAGACTCGGTAAGGCGAGTTTTCTGGAGTGGTCAGAGAGACAATGGTTTAGTGTGGTATACGCTGCCGCCTCTTACCAATAATCATACTATCTGTGGTTTTACGTGCCAAAACTATGATATGATTACGAGGCACGCCGTAGTGGAGGACTCCGGAAATAATGGCCATCTGGTGTTCTTTAACGTGCACTGACACTGCGCCTTTAGAACTTCGCCTCCTCCGAAATGCGACCACCGTTGCCGTGATTGAACCCGCGAACTTCGTGTCAGCAACCGAGCAGCGTAACAGCTATACCACTGCAGCGGACGCATCCTCTAACCAAGATCCAACCCTATTTGCCGTCTTCGCAAACATTGCAACAAATCCCAGTCGGCCGAAAGACGCACCTTCTAGTTTGACCAGTCGTCTTGGACGACTATTAGCTCGACAAAAATGAGGACGAGAATAGAAAAGACAGGCTACAGCACGATTGACCAGTCATGCTGTTTCTTGTTCGCTCTGAATGTGATCGAACCTCAACCTAATCCAGCCTAAGGAAGCAGTGTTTTCTGAACGTAGTCTGTGCCTTGCACAATTCTTCCGTCCGCGTTTCTGTTCATACTGAATAAAAAAGCAACTTCGTACTGAATAATTATAATCCCACAACTCGCATATCTCAGTAGATGATGACAATGTTCGGGTGGCAGCAGGTGTCATTAGAGTTAAGACGTCCACTGTCTTCAGGTGTCTTATTGAAGGAACATGGCTAGAACGTTGCAGGAACTGTCGTGCTGTGTTTTAGTCAGACCCACTGATATTGTCATATTTCGAAGCTGAGCTAACCAGGGAGTGTGCGATGCTGTGCGTGTGTGGAGGTGGGTGGGGGGTGCTTGGCGGCGAGACATTGCTTGAGAACTGAAATTGAGCGGTGAACAAAGCACCACAGTACTGCCTTCCTCTACCCGTCTTCTACTGTGGTGCCTCGTCTTCAACGCACTTTTAGTCCTCATGTACGTTGATGAGAACAGAAAGTTGGGCTAGTTTGCAAGTATTTACAAACTTTATTCCATTCCTGTAATAGCCCGTCAAAAAGGGCTGACAGTATCAATAAACGAAATGAATAAATGAAAAAAATTGCACCTTAACCAGATTCAAAATACTGTAAGACAACGACACCAGAAGAAACAGCGTTTCCTCATGGTTCATTGTCTTATTCCGCACCTGGTTCTATGGGGTTACCATGCAGATCCATTCAGAAAATGACTCGCCAACTTTTTATTCGTTCTTTTTTTGCTTATTTCCCGAAACTTGGTAATAATGCGCAAACTTGAATAAAATTGTGTTTGGTCCACTATACTTTACCATACGAATGAACAAGATCGAAGCATGAATATACCCGCATAATCGTAGCGTTACAAATCATTTCATATATTTTCCACGAAACAGCTCAGCCACCACCGATTCTCTGGCGGCAGCTCACTTTGCTGTGCTCGCGGAAAGGGAATAAATCCCTTTGTTACAAATGAAACGATGCGTGGATTATTAATGTTCTGAAAAGGACGACACGACTGAACTACAGTATTGCTCTTTGGGCTTGATCAATGAACTGAAATAGCCATCGGCGCGGATGAAAGGACCCAGTCTGCTGCTTTCGGGTGCTTGTGCCAAAAGTCTTTGCTTGAACGGTTCGCTTCGACGCAGACCCGTATTAATTATGTCGTATCAGCGCAAGGTTATCGCTCCAGGAGCGTAGCGGTCGCAGCCCTAAGCCAAAACAATTGGTTCTTTTTAAAGCGAGACACGTCAGCGCATGTCACGCTTGATGCATACTGTAATAACATTCTGGGTAGACCGGAAACTTCGCCCCCTTGCAACGTCGTTCGGGATGACGTTTTGTTTTTTTCTCGAGGTTTAGTTGCCCTGATAGACGGTCTGTTACGAAGGAAGAGCAGAACAAAAAGGGAAACAGTTCCCTATGCGTTGACCTGAGACGACTCGTAGGCGAAATCGGTCTTGTTTTTCCTCTCAGTCAATTTTATTGATCATTTCAGAACCCCCCACGCGAAAGCATTCTGCACCTGATGTGGTTTTTCCCTGCCTTTTGAAGTCAGCGCTCGTCATGCGCTTTAAGTCAGACCTGTCTGCGTTCGTCGAGCCTTTTTGTTCGTTGTGTAAGCGCATGACACAAATGTAAGAAGGCCAATCGGTAAGTGCAATAACTAAAGCTCTTAATTATCTACGATACGCTTGAAAAAAAAAGCAATTCAAAACAATAACTGCGCGAATATGATTCTATGCTGCATCGAGAAAATCATTGAGCACACGTGCTTGAGAGTTCAACTTGAAGATGGAAGGCTCCGTTGCGCTATGATTATGCGGCTTATAAATGTGGTAACCTTCATGGTTGCCCATATTTTCAATCTATAAGCTCGATGAAAAGATCAGTTAAGTGGAAGTAAGGATCAGACCAACAATTTTCTATATATGGAGACAAATGCTTATAACTTCCAAAATCTTATAGCTTATAACGTCCAAAATCTCGAACTGCTTTTGTACACCGATGTCTATAAGTGGTATCCTCATAATTCAATCAACCTTAAAATGTCCTCTCGATATATTCGTTAAACAAGCACACGCTCATTTTTCACAAGCACGGTGAAGTCTAGCGCCCCCCAGGAGCAGTAACCGGGTCGACCATATTTGATAACCGCGCCGGAATCGATCTGAACAATGCGGTTTTATGTTGCCGGAACCGCCACAGATTACGCTTCCACTGGCGCGGCAGTCGTTCACGGATCCCGCTCTGCGCACTCAGTTGGTCGCGGGTTCGATCGCGGCCGCGGCGGTCGCATTTTAGTGGAGGCGAAATGTTGGAGGCCCATGTACTATGCGATGTCAGTGCACGGTAAACAACAACAGATGATCAAAATTTCCAGAGCTTTCCACTACGGCGTCTCCCATAATCATATCGTGATTTTGGGACGTAGAACCCCTAGATATTATTATTATATTACATAGTTGCCTAATCCGGCAATGCATTCACCTTGTTACCGAGAGCTTTGTAGGAAATCATCGACAAACAACTAATGTTTCACCAAGCCCTCTCGAGAAAGATTTGCACTACCATCAAGAATTTGCACTACCACTACCATCAAGTCGACGGTTCAGGGCATTATAATTGGCGCTGCACATGCGTGCTGACGATATCGCACATCCTGCGAAATCTCCTTGCTATAGATGTTGCACCCCAGGAATATTTCGAGGTGTTCTTGAGTTATCGATTTTACATCTCAAGTGGTTCGCAAATTACTTTCCACGCATAGATTGCAGTGTAAGTACTCAGAAACACGATTTGCGTCTCGTGCAGGTGATGAAGGTGCCGAATGCCAAGTCCAATTAGCAGTATCATCCCGCTAATCTGCGTAGAGGTCATGGACGACGGATGCAGAACTATGCTTCAGCATAAAAGTGGTGATTGCAAGTCAAAATATCATTTCGTTTCTCGGCACTTCGTCTGTGAGAAAGCAACGATACGGTAACGAACTGTGGAACCTCAAAGTAAATATATTGTTCCCGTGTTTAGTGGAAAGTAGTTCGTTCTCAAGGAGCTAGAGTTCTGTTGGAAATCAATAAATTGATTTTGCAGGTGTTCCCTGACTCGGGAGACCGTTTGTATTTTTAAGCGACCAATTACGAAATGACATAGGCCCGTGGCATACCAACTATCGCAGGGGTCTCAAACAGGCGGCCCGCGGACCTTTCGCTATGGGACCGCCCCTCACGTGACTGCTTTCGTCCCGTTCTTTTTTTTTTCTTAGCAGTCATTCATGAGCTACACAGACGTCACTGGCCTCAAGCATTTTTTTCTTCGTGGGGCACCTCATCTAGCGACCATGTGTTAGAACACAACCGCTTTACAAAAGCGATATATGTCAGAATCGTCATCCAAATTTCATTCACTTTGGAGGTCAGCTTCGACATGTTTCTCGCGACCTGATTCGAAATTCGCGTAAGAAATGGCCCGTATATAATACATATACCTGTAAGTAAAGCCGTCTTTCAAATGCCAGTTTCAGATGACGCTTCGTTCAAACTCCTCCACGACCCCTCCCCCCCCCCCCCCCGCCCCGCACACACACACTTATTGTCTTTAACCATCCCGGCCAGTGGGGAGACTCAATTGCGTGACTCCAGCCCGGTAGGTGAGGTGAGTTTGCGACCCCTGAACTATTGGGTAAACCTTGTTAGCGCAACATAGTCCAGCGCGAGACTAACTGTGCTCGACGGAGTTTCGATCGATTATAGCAAACAACCACCCGGGGCGCCTCATTCCTGTTCACTATTATTGTTAGTGGTGGTAGTACTAGTTGGTTTGAACACGTTGAACAATGAACAGACAGAAGCATGAAGGTAGAAGCAGAAAAACTAGTTCCACCGAATTGAGCAATGCAGCCTCCTGGGCTTTGGGAATGGCGAGATAGAAGCAGAAATTGAAAACAGGTGTATGGTAGAAAAATTGAAACGCAGAAAAGGTTTACGGATCGTATATACCCAGTGCAACTACCACAAATGGGGCAACGGCAAAACCTAAGGAATCGAGTTCAGGTCTCACTAACCGCAAGGCTTGGAAACAAAAAGCATGGGAGGAAATGTAGTGTCACTCACAAAGAAAGCACGCGCTACAGGAGGACAGTCCAGTGAGCTTCTTTCTTTAAGAGAGTAAGGTGCCATGACGGAGACAGAAGTTTACTTTCCATCAGGCCCTGATCACGAGAAGCTGTCGTACCACTTGAAAGCATTGCCCCCATAGGGGCTCAGACGAAAACATGTTATAACCTGAAAGGGTTGTCTTCGACGAGGCTTTGACAATGTTGACATAGTTGGCGGAAGGATTGTCTTAACTCGTGCCATGGTGCAACGGCATAGAAAAAAAGCTGGCCCAGGTCAGAAGAATAGTCGCCATCAGAATTCTGGTAGAAGTAGTTTAAATAAAAGTCAGTAATGCTAACGCTGTCATAAGGGCTCTGACAAGGTTGACTTAATATACCGGTTGAAAGAATTTTCTTTTAGGGGCGAAGCTCCTTAGGGTGTGGGTCTGTCCCTCCTCTGTAGTAGTAGTAGTAGTTGTTGTAGTAGGTAGGTAGCCACGTATGGTGGAATGTACCCACTCCACGTGATAAAGATGATGATGACGCAGTATCGTGGAATGTACCCACTACACGTGATAACGATGAAGTATAAGCGCGTTCCAGTATAGTGGAATGTACCCACTACACGTGATAACGATGACGATGACGCTGATGACCATGAAGTATAAGCGCGTTCCAAACCACACATTCTCTTTCTGCCATGGATGAAAACGATCGAGCTTCGCTCACTCGTCATCATTCACTTCGTGTATATGGCGTGATTTTTTTGAAGACTCTGAAACAACAGAGTTGCCAACACTTCAGGGACTCTTGTTCTTGCCTGTCTAACAGAAAACAGCTCTCCAATCGGAAGTCTTCATTAACTTGATGGCTTCACTCCTTTGCTCATGGAAGATAACTTGATGTCTTCCCATTCCGATAACCTCTCGGGCTCAAAAATACCTGCGTACGTTACTACATTGTTATATAAAACCAGGTTATCAGAACGCTACAATACCTTCATGCTAACCATGTGCCCCTTGCTAGGCCACTTAGATGTAGCAGGAGACCCGCTACGAGCGATGTTATGGGTATGAGTTGCATGTTTCTACGCGGTTCGTTTTGTCGGTACACAATCACGTTTTATGAGAGAGAAATTGTAGCTTTCGTAATATCATCAAACTATCCATCACAAATAATCCTCGCCCTATGCGATGCAAATTTACCACGAGGCAAGTGTCTTGATGAAAAAAAAAAAACGGGTCGTTGAAGTTTTCGTCGGCCTGATATTAGGAAGTTCTACAGGCAAGCGGAAACAGAGGAAATGATTATACATATTCCGGCTCGCGTTTGGCCATTATTGCGCAAACTAGGAAATTTATCTTGAAATAAACATGAAGAAAAAAGTCATCAGTCTTTAAACGGGCAAGCTTAAGTGCCAGTGCATAGCCACCCGCATCAATTTGGAGCTCATACAGGTTCATAGTGGATCGAATCATCAAGGCTGTTATATATATATATATATATATATATATATATATATATATATATATATAGGTGCTCAAGTGAAGAGGACGACGAACGAAAAAACGATGCTTTATTGCCAACGTTGCGGCCGGGGACCGGCCTTCGTCAGGGCATACATGCATATGCATGTATGCCCTGACGAAGGCAGGTCCCCGGCCCCGCAACGTTGGCAATAGTACATCGTTTTTTCGTTCGCTGTCCACTTCACTTGAGCACCTATAATACTACCGAATCCAGGAAGACCTTCTAGACATATATATATATATATATATATATATATATATATATATATATATATATATATATATATATATATATATATATATATATATATATATATATATATATATATATATATAGAGAGAGAGAGAGAGAGAGAGAGAGAGAGACTCTTTTAGGGCCCAGCTACGCAGCCTTCATACCGACGTCAACGGATAAGTTTTATTATTCAGTTACTGTGCCCCATGTTATTAGCTTCTCTTAGATGCATCGCGGGTGCATTATTCCCAGATATTCATGAGCGCCACCAGGGGGGCGTGTAGAGGCGAACTCTGCCCTGAGAGCCTTATATTTGCATGTACCGAGCGTCCGCTAATAACAAGGCCTTGCTTCAGTGAGTCCTGGGGAAAATGAGTATGTAAATTGGCTTGGCAGATTATTAGAATACTGAAGATAAAGGACGGTCTGGAGAAGAGAGCTCAAAGAAGAAAAAGTTTATCCGATCATCAAGCGGCAATAAAAGTGATGAGCCACGTACACCGAGATTAGATTGCTAGATAGGCTTCGCTGCTTTAGCTTTGAGTTAAAAAAATATTCGTGGGGTAGTAAATGAAGACGAAACTTCGAACGGGCGGCGCGAATGTTGTCAGCTTGTCGGAGTTTATGAATAAATTTTGGTCTTTAACTCTCGAGGAAAGTTTTTTATGAGTTATGAAGCTAAACGGACGCTCATGGTGGTACTACGTGGTATTTTTCGGCGCCATCTCGCCATTATGACACATAGAGTGTGACGGCGCGTCTGCCAGTGCATAGAAAACAATTTATCTGTAAGAAAAATAAGTAAATTGTGTTGTATGGGTGCCAGAGACATAACGTAGCAACTTGAGAAATTAATATTGAACGATTACAACGAAACTACGAAAAAACTTTGAAATATGTGACATCACACTGATAAGGAGGGGCTGAGGCTGGGCGTGATCTTCAAAAACGAAACTTTGGCCATCATTTTGTCTTCCGATAATGAACCAGCGATGGAGAAATGAGTGAGAAAAGAATTCTGAAAGAATAACTTAGAAATCTAAAACTGACTTAGTGTTTGAATTTTTATTTCATTTAGGTCTTAAGCTCGTCTGCCGCGATGATGCAGTGGCTACGGTGCTTGCCTGGTGATCCGGAAGTTGCGGTTTTGATCGTGACCATGGTGGTTGCCGCTATGGAAGTGGAATGCTAGAGGAATCTACGCTGTAGAATGTCAGTGCAAGCTAAGAACACCAGATCGGGCGGGGCAATGGCCTGCAAATTTCGCAAGGCTATAGATCCGCCGGCAACCTACAACATCATAATCCCAATCCTAAGAACACCAGATGGTGAAATTTTTTACGTGCCCTCGACTAGGGCGCACCTTATAATCATTTCGTGGTTTGGCTCGCAAAAATCCTGAGTTATCACTAAGTATTTTTGCTTACTTTTGGATGCAATATCATTTTAACTTTGAGACAGTTAAAGATAATTTTCCAAAAATACTTGGTCACAACATTCATGGTGTCGTGGTTAATAATCGCGGAAGTTCAGATGTATTGCCATTAGTCTTTTGTTCCAGTCTAGAAGTGGCGCTCGCGAACTCCGTGTTATCAGCACCATATTAAGAAGTAGCTTCTCGACCTTCCACAGTAATAGCGCAGCGACTGTAAAGCCACCGAGCGAGAACGGAAAGTGGGATTAGTGGGACAGTAATTAGAACTATATGTCGAACGACGTAAGCGTTACATCATACAGCGCATTTTGTATGAATGCCTCGAGACTCCGATATCTACATAATGCAGGATTTTTCGGTCGCTAATGTAGGCGTTACGCTGTGGAACCTGGGCAGCAAGTCGGTCGTACAAAATGTAGAAAGATGACACTCTGTTGGCTATTCCCCAGCTAAAGGATTCAGCTTTGCAAGGTCATCTACGTGGCTAGGTCTCCACGTACCATAAATAATGTATGAAACCAGTTTGATCGAAATATGTAGCAAATTCATGCTCCCGGATGTGATGTAGCAAACACATGGTATTTTGAGTTGTGAATAGTTGCCAGAGCGTGTAGTTGCTCTTCAGTTCTGCTCACTTGTCGTCTACAACGTACTAAACAAAGCGCCACCAGAGTCTGTGAATTCACTATCAATTTAACATCATTGGATGCCATTGAGGTTTCAGAATATTAATAACGAGCACAACAAATGTGTCGAGTGCACTGAAATATAGCCTCGCTGTTATTACGCTTCGACAAATTTTTCTTGAATAGTACAAAAGACAATCGCCGTTCCATAGAATCTAAATATTGCGTGAAGGACTTTGAAGAAGAACAGCGGAGAAGACAGCCAGTCAAAAGCGGTGCTGTCCGAGAAGACCACTTCATTATTTCTTAACACGGCTCATATCTTATGCAGATTCGGTCCGCTGCTTTTAGTGGGCTGAGGCTTCATATTCCCCCGCTTAAGTTTTGTAATGCATATCTGATGCAGTAACGTTTGCTTTCATATTCGTGTTTCACGCTAGCTTTCTCCGTGAACTTATGCCAACGTAATGAAGCACGCCAGAGGCGAATAGTGATGTCATTTTGCCTCCTTGTTTTTATCGAAAGGGCTGCAAGAATGTACAGGTAAGAATCAGAGAGGTAGAGATGTAAGAATTTAATTTATGTTAAATGCAAGCTGCTCAGTATCCAGTTAAGTGGGCTAATAGAAACTTTCACGCATTCGGCAGCTTTAGTCAAAATGGATAGATAGATAGATAGATAGATAGATAGATAGATAGATAGATAGATAGATAGATAGATAGATAGATAGATAGATAGATAGATAGATAGATAGATAGATAGATAGATAGATAGATAGATAGATAGATAGATAGATAGATAGACAGACAGACAGACAGACAGACAAACAGACAGACAGACAGACAGACTTTGTTCTTTGACATGTGCCGGGAGAACAATATGCAAATGAAATGAAAACATATTGTTATTTTTTCTTGCTGGCCATTCCAATGAATGAGCTTTAAAGATCCGCTTAGCTCTGCTCAAGATTTCAAAACGAGCTGCAAGAACGTTTCATCTCACCTCGTAAACGAAAGCTGAGAACACATTTGAGATTACTCGCATCCCAAAATACCATCGCGAAAAAATATAAAAAATATAGCGAACACCTTGAGTAATGGGCGAAGTTGCCGCCAAGTCAAGCTCTTTCACCTCAAATATTTCCTCCTCCTAAATCTGCCGTCGCTAACGTTTGGCGATACACCGCCAGTAAGGTCGGAACTCCGTTGGCTGCTCCCGAAACTTCGGATAGTTTAGAGACAGAGTTAAGATATTCAAACTTCTGGAACACCCTTCTCAGGCAACAGCCTCCCCTTAACCTTCTTCTACGACTCCAAGTGAGCCGATTTGGCTGTCTTGATGTGTTTTGAGAATCAGCACGGCAACCCCGATGCCTCCGATGTGTGTGCGTCTGATGAACAGGGTGTGGGGGGACCCGGGCCGGTGTAGATGGAGGTTTTCGGCGCGCCGAAACTACGCGAAAGTGGCGTCGTTTTCAGGCCTTAAACGAGATCGCCATATGGTCCAGGGGCAATGTCAAAGTTGGCGAGAGGAAACCGAATTTCGAACAGGGATAAGAAAATACGCAGAGAGAGAGATAGAGAACGAAAAAAAAAGAGAGAAAAATGTTTGTGGCGCAAACTGCATCGTTCACGCCATCTGCTGCTCAGGCTTGAAAAAATCTCCCCAAACGACATTACCGAATGCCGGTCGCCAGCGGGCGTTGGTATTTATTTCTCGATCACGTATGCCGTTTCACGCGGGAAAAGGCTAAACCCCACCCACCAGCCGGGAACAACACATTTAGTCCGAAATACGTACGTGTTTGGAAGATCACTGAGCTTCGTGATTCCAGCTGCGCTATGCAAGGACGCATTGATAGCTTTGTAGTTTTTTTTTGGTTCCGTCGCACGTTAGATTTTCATTGTGTGTGCGTGGTTAATTGTTTTGTATAAGGTGCCCGGATGGCGAGCCAGTCCTGTGTGGCACTTAGGTGCATTACTGGTTTTTTCAAAAACCGTACAGTCAGAATCACACTTGTCTAGAGCCGTCGAGCTTGTGGCTGTGGACGTCGGCGCCGTTCGCTGCTGCTACCTCGCTCAAGCTACAAGCTTCCGCTCTCGTTTAAGTATAGCAAAAAAGACCCGGCGTGTGGTATGACTGTGTTTAGTGTTATCATGGCGTCAACCACCTCATATATTTGCAAAAAGCCGCGACCGAAGCAACTGACTGGTCTCTCTAGACATGTGTGATTCCGAATCTGCTGTCAGATCGGCAAAGGAGTTGACGCCATCATTAAAAATAGGTGAGGGAAACAATTTGTTCTAAGGTTAACGTAGTGAACAGGATTTTCGGGTCATACCATTCACCAGAAGCATATGCGTGCGCAAGATTCTCCACTGGAGGGGGGGAGGGTTTCACCGCAGCCCCCTACCCCCCTTATTGAACGAGTCCGGCAGCAAAGCTTGCAATGGATGCAAAAGCGAAAATGAAGAAAAATTGTGCCGCTTGCAATGGCCTGCCAGTGGTCCTGGGTTTTGCGGAAGTAAAAGTGGAAAATAAAGAGTTCTTAGAATTCGACACCAGAGGTCTTCGGTCACCATTATCGTCTAAAACCTGCATGATCATATCCGGCGCAAACAAAAAAAAAGAAACAATGGCAGGACTCCAAGAGAACAGACTTTTGGGCTAGTTCGTCTGTTACGTTCATTGTAGCCATAGCGCTGAAAAGACACCCTGAGGAAGAGACATGACGTGCCTAAGCGCACGTCTTGTCCTCTTCCTCGGCCCCTGTCTTTTCAGCGCTTTGGCTTCAATGAATGACAGTATCAATGAAAAAACCCGTGTCACAACGGGCATTTGGAAGGCCTTCCAAGCAACAGTGTATTGACTCAGTGGTCAAACACAAGCTGCCACACGGGACGCTTCGAATGCTGTCCTGTAATTGGTCTGTCGAGTCAACGGAGCAGCCCACAACTATATCGAAACTACGATGGCCATGCAACAATAGAAGCGGAAAGAGCGCGAACGTGCCAGTGTGCTGGTACTCATGGTTAGCAGAAAATTAACCAGTAAGCTTTAAAAGCAGTGTATGTGAGGGTTGAAAATAATTTAATAACCTATCGTGGCCACCTCAAATGTGCAAACTGCACATACTATCGACAACAGCAACATGCGTTTTTTAATCCTGCTGTTTCGCAGTGTATCGCTCGCCACAGTTTTGCTTCTCAACAACTTAAATTAATGTGTATTTCAAATTATGAATGAAGAATTTATTGAAATAATTAAACAAAAACCAAGAAACATTGTCGCGCTTTCAAGTGGATTTATATTATTTAGGTTTCATTGACATGAATACGAAAATAAAGATCCGCAGCGCCACACAGTTCTTGCGAGAAATGTTTGAACGACTAAACAGCCGTTCAAAGCTACCATGTAGCAGTGCGACAACTCCATCGAGTCGACAGAACGGTGGCGTTTCGATGGCCATCGACTGGTAGGCATTTCAAAAGTGCCGCTGTAACAAGTGTAAAAGTCGCGCGAACGACGAAAAGACGAACTGAAGACGCAGCCACCGTGTCTCTATAGACCATTTTACCTAAGACATATGGGCGCCGCCATCTTGGGCTGTTAAGTCGTTGTTTTCTTGTTTTTGTATATTGCGATGTTAATTTATAAGGCCATGAAACATCGTATGCACCAACTCAACCGTTTTCTTGCGTATGCATCTACCGTAACACTGTTCCTTTAGTTGTTAAAGATGCAAAACACAAACACAAAACACCCCAACACCTCCGTAAAATAGTCTATACATGAGGAGTGGAGGTTCATGTGAAGTTTCATACAATTTCTGTGCGCCAGCTTTTCGCTCAAGGTCACCCTGTAGTAAAGCATACGAGGCTTTCGCCTTTATAAGTCATTCCAGTATTTAACCAATCGCTGCGGGCGGAAAGACACCACTCTTTATAACACTCCAGTTCATCCATAACACGGATTATTAAGGTGACACAAATGCATATGCGTGTCAAGAAAACTTTGCGTGTCGCGTCAAGCTCGATGGGAACGCGACGCGCAAACATTGGCTGCTGTGTCTAAGCGAAGCTATGAAGAAATGTCATACGTTCCACTTCTGTCCTGTTCTATTGATCTCTCAATTTGTTGAGGGGAAGGCAGAACATATATGGACCACTATACGTGTGTAACGAACCTAACAAAAACAACACTAAATCCACTAAGAAAACAGCGTGGTGGTGTCGTAATCCTACCGGACGTAGTGGACAACGCGCGGTTCGCAAACAGGGTGTCGATAACACAGTAAACAAATGCTGTCAGAAATGGCGCGCCCAATTCATTGGACGATGCAACGGTACGCTGTGGATAGCTGTGGTATGGGATCCCGCTCGACAAAAAAAAAAAAAAAAGAAAGAAAGAAAGAAAAGCGCCGGACGACATACTGTCCGCCGCAGTACATTAGGCTCCTGCTAATTAAGTGCATGTAGCCTCGGCCATGAGGGCCATGTGGACTGCTAGACGCGTCGCACATGAAATGCATGTTTGTTCGAGAGGTGAAAACTGGTTATTGTAATCAGTGCAGTTTTTTTAGAGACACCCACTTCCTCTCGCTCTCTTGGTTGGCGCTTTAGAGCTTCGAAGAGTTCGTAAAAGTAGGTACAACACATTAAGTTGTAGCTTTCGTACCTATAATTTGGTTGGCCAATTTTGCTTCGACCGCATTATCGATCTAAGACATTCCTCCTGGAGCAAACGGCACGACAATTCGTTTCCTTTTAAATTGCCCTTGTTACAATGGAATTTCAGCTCTCGTAATCCTGCAGGAGAAAGCAGGCAACTTGTATCACTCCCCTTCCTTACCCCATACAATTTTATTATTTTCCTCCTGTTCAGAATGGTTCTCGTTTTGGTGGGCATGCTGGATTTTCTAGGCTTACTGGTATTGTTGGGCATTGCAGGGCTTACTGGGTTTTCTATGCTTATAGTGGGTTTTGCTGGGTTTACTGTGTTCCTTGAATTGTATTCGCTGAAGTTTCAGCGAGCGACCGGCCTTGTAAAACAATTTTGACACTGCCGTGTGTGTGTTTTCACTTATCTTCCTTTCTCTGTCATTCTTCCCTTCCTTACTTTCGTGCCTCCCTTAACACTTCCTGTGTGCGAGGTAGCAAACCGGATATTTCCGGTTTACCACTCTGCCCCGCCGCATTACATTTCTTTCTCTCTCTCTCTCGACGTTTTCTAAGGAAAAGTATTTCGCATTTAAATGGCAACAACCGCATAGTTTGTATCTGCAGTTAAAGACGCGGATTGCTGGCTGCATGGCGATAAAGTTTTAATGCCCGGAACAACAGCTGCGAATTTTTATTTCATAGAGGTCATGCGACGCCCCAGTAAAAGTGGCTGTGCTGCCGGTGTGCAGGACGATCGTGAGACGCATTTCCAAGCGCCAGCAGCAAACACCAGCAGCGGGCGTAGAAATAACGACTCCAGACATCGCGATAGGCCCATGCCACTTACAGCGGTTCTTAACGGGCGCTCGATGCGATTGCAACGTCTACGAACGATTACCGTTTCTAGAAGGAACTATTGCAGATACCGCTGTCACCAGACGTTGTTCTGCCTTTCTGTCAAGAAAAGGAGGTCTTAAAGATCTTGTGCACCTTAGCAAGCCCAACGGAACGAACGCAGAATAGGTACCTGGAAAGAAAGGGCGCTATAGTGCCCGTTTTGTTTTCGTGTCTCTTTCTTTTCTGTTTGTGTTTGAAGCACGACAGCCTCGCACCTGTCGTGCTTCAAGTGGAAACGAGGTCCCTGTTGCAGGTGCTGGGGCTCCTCTACTATGCGTGTTTATATCAGGAGAGCTGATCCCACATTTTCCGTATCATAGCGCAAGCAAACTGCAACTTTAACACGCTGTTTACAGAGTAGACTAGCCGCCATTAGTTAGGAAAGCTAGCTTTGCAGTTATGAAAAGGGTATATAGCGGGTGATTCTTTTGTCAGGCAGAAAACTTCCCCTCTACGTTGCTGACCAATAAATCAACGAAATCCCAGTTACGAAAAAACCTGAAAAAAAAAGAGGGCAGTCCAACGTTTTGTAGGGCTAGTTGGTGCACGTTTAACGGATAGAATAAGGCGCCGACGAGACAAACACAAGAAGCGACATGGACAAATGCCTAGGCTTTCGTCCTTGTCACTTCTTGTGTACGTCTTGTTGGCGCCTGATTCTTTCAGTTAAAAGGCAGTAATACCTGCGGTCACGTCGTAACTGCCACCTCGAGTATCAGTGCCGTTAATGGCTGCGTGTTCCTAATGGGCATAAACAGAAAGTAGTTCCCATAGAGCACCATAACACGTTTAATTAAAGCGCATCGCCATTAACCATTTGCGAGCCTTCCATCGCACCGGTACGAGAGGAAAAAATGTCACCATAGAGTTAACGGGCTTAAAGTGCGTAAAACAAAGCACCATCTTTCGCAGTATTGTCTTTGGCGGAAACCGGTTACGAGCCCAATTTATTTCCGAGGTTATACCCCCCCCCCCCCCTTGGGGCTCTTCCCGTACAGTCATCGATAAAGTTAGAAAACTATAGATACATAAAGCAAAGATAAGAGGGAACAGCTGCGGTGAAGAACGGGTCTGAAATGAAAGGATGAAATTTAATGGCTTCTTATCGGTCTGGGAGCTCTGAGGTACATACAGATCTGACAAAAAAGTCCGGTGATTGGCAACGATAAAAGAAACCTTCCTGGCCACCACTCTGTCTCTTTAATGAGTAAAATTCGGGTGGTGGGGGGGGGGGAGGTATACGCGGGAAGATAGCTTCTGACCCATCTCCAGAAGTGAAACCGCCCAGTGGTTGAGTTTAATATAGCTTTTTCTTCGCGCTGCCAAAGCCCTGTGATAGAAAAAGGGAACGATGAAAAGGAAGACATTGGAGAAGAAGTAAGAAGCGAAAAAAGAGAGAAATAAGAAGTGAATGTAGATAGAGAAGAAGGCGAAAAACACTTGAACTGCCCATTTCCTCTCTACAAGACCGGAAAGTCGTAAAAAGCGTCCATGAAAGCAAACAAAAAAAAACGAGAAAAGAGCTTATTTGCTTCATTTGATGTTGAAAAGGGACGGTTGCTTTAGGGTGAAGGAGAGGACGTCGTGAGAAAGACTTAAAAGTAAACGTAGTCGGTTAAAACACACGCACACAATTGGCAAATGTCCTGCCGACATTTGCTAACTGCCGAACACACAAACATCTCAAGGAATAAACGAAGAAAGGCACACATAACGTCGGGCAGACAAGACTACACCATGCGGCAAATGACGTAGCAGAAGAAAAAAAAAGCGGACAAACAAGAAAGGTATAGCAGACGATAGTTGCATAGTTTCACCTCCTAGCAGAAGACTATTTCCACGTTTGCCCCCCCCCCCCCCCCCCCCATGTATGTACATACCTCGTTCGTAGTTGCTGCTTCCGTTCAGGTTTGACTTGGCTAGGTGTTTTGTCTTTTCTCTCCTTCTCGATAGTCTGGCTTTTAGTCTGTTTTCTGCTTCTCCTGAGGTTTGTTATGGACCACAGATGACGCTTTCCCCATTTTGCCCACTTCTGCCCCCCTCTCATCCCTCTACTTCCTTTCCGCTTCCCTGTCTTCCCCCAGTTTCATTTCTCTAGTACATTTCGCCTCTCTCTCCTCAATCCCCCCCTCTCCACTGCTTCGGTGCGTATTCTCGGGACGGAGCGACTGCGAGGCTTATTTCCTCTAACGCAGCCTCCGTGGCGCCCCCTATATGTTTCGCTTCTACTTTCTTCCGGTAAAGCCGAGTGTCAACGGAAGAAGGGTCCGTTTGTCAAAGCGTCGCCGAGGATACGCTATTACAGCGAGCTACGCCAGGGAGCTTTGTTTGCTTCAACTGCCGCCGTTATTTGTGCTTGAATACCGACCGAGAGATGCAGACCAGAGGCAGTTATTGTTGCCCGGATGTTTCTGCTGTTCCCCGGGAAAGAGGGAGCGCGTGCCATCACTGAGGTTGCATGTATTCAGTGTCTGCCTAAGCGTGTCTTATGTGCGTATGTAGGCGGTTGTACGTGTGTGCATGCGCGTCTCAGAACGCATACAGAGCGCTTTACTGCAGCGCCCTCAATTCGGAATCCGGGCAACTATGTCCGCGTTCCTCTCAGAGAATAGTCACATTTAGTTTAGCGTACGTAACGAGCCTACGTACGCAGCATGGCTACGGGAGAGAAGTGCGCATGCGCAGTACATAACGTATCTATTCCAAGGATGCGTGCGTACGCCCGAAACTAAATCCGGCGCACGCAAACGTAACGAGACGTAGCGCTAGCTACGTGACACTATCGCGAGATCTCGAATGAAAGAGCAGCCAGATTGCAAGATGGCACAGAACGTAAAAATGTGGATCCGATGATTCAGCTTGACTCGGATGCCAGTGGCCGTTATAACGGCTGGTACCGCAGGATGGCGCTAAGAAGCACTCGAAAGCTGTTTCATTTCACATATGATACGTCTAGTTGGACCAAACGCATCCCGGTATGGTCGATACGGTAAACTAAAAGTGTTGCTGAGCGCTTCGCTTGCAGCGTACGCATCGTATCGTGCTGCGTACGTAGGCATGTTGCGTACGCCCAACTAAAAGTGTCTAATATGATGCTGGCTTAATGTGTGCGACGCGCTGGCACGTGCCTTCGAAAAGGAAATAATAGACGACCACAATCAATCCTGGAAACGGAGTCCCCACCCAATACGACAGTATGCGCTCACGATGCAAAACTTTCCCGATCGCAAATCTTTTCGTACCCTGTAGGTCAGAACGTGTGTTCTCATCGCTCGCCATGTGTGTATCGAAACGAGGGGATTACGTAGTATGAACTGGTGTTTACAGTGCACTTAAGGAGATGTATGTTCGCAAACTCTCTCACCTTAACCTTTTGGGTTAACTGTTAGTTTTGCTGGTATTTGCGATCCTAAACATTTTCGAGCACGGAATTCAGAAAATGTCTGCAGTGAAAGGTTAAATCTATAGAGTCTTCCAGAGTCTCTGCGCAGTTTTGTCTCCTAAATATCCGAGCTCTTCCAA